>BLSH010115257.1:873135-887611 GCA_018402905.1 Glandirana rugosa
GTAGACAAAACAGATGTTGACTTATTAGCGGCTATAATAAAAGTGACACAGACTAAACAGATGTGTGAAGAACAGATGTGCACTTATTCACGGTTTCATTAAAAGTGACACACAGACTTGAAATAAGTTTGTAGAACAGATGTGCATTTATTTCCGGTTTCATTTAAAGTGACAAACAGACTTTAAATACGTTTGCAGAACAGATGTGCACTTATTCCCGGTTTCATTTAAAGTGACACACACATTTTGCAGAACAGTGATATGGGTTCTCCCGGCTTATTTATACTTTTTTGACACAGTTTGAAGATGATTTTAGAACATTTCTATGGCCTCTACCGTTAATTAATACTTTTCAGACCCATTTTGAAGATCTCCATTTTTGCTTTTTTTATGTTTTTATTTTTTTAAAAATATTTAAAGTTATTTCCCTGTCCCCATTTCTTTGTAGGTCACTTGTCCCACCCTTACCCCCATTTCCTTCCTTTTGCAGACCTCTAGGACCTTCCAGGACTATTTTACAGCCATTTTTGTGCCTAAAAGTCCGTGTCCCCATTGATTTCAATGGGGTTCGGGGTCCGGGACAAAGTTCGGGTTCTGTCCGGACCCGAACCCGGACTTTGTCCCGAAGTTCGGCCGAACCAGCAGAACCCGGACTTCTAGAAGTTCGCTCATCTCTAGTCAGGAGTCTTTTAGTAAAATGTAGCTAGAGTAATGCTTTATGTGAACCTATAAAATGTTGATTCATAATGTACTAATAAATGTGTTTATTTGAGACAAGAGAACATCCAGTGACAGGAGGAGATGTCGCTGCTTTTGAGAAAATGAATCTCTTGGATATGTGATGATCTGAATTATTTCTTTTCCTGGCTCCAAGATGGATTTCTTATAGCACTGCCTAAATTTTGTTTCACTTTCTATTGGTCACATGGGAAAACCACCCATTTAACTGCTTGATTGTTAATAGAAGATATAGACACTGATTAGGATGATTATATGATCATCCCTAGGTTACAACTCAGAACACATCTATGTTTTATGCATACTTATTATTATAAAAATTCAAGCCCTCACTTTAAGTAGGATTACACATAGGCAGACCTGTTGTACTGTGTTTCGGACTTCATTTATAGCCCATTACAGTGATAGCCATCACCAGAACTGTAGTCCTGACAGAACACAACCCTGCCTGGTTTCATGCCACCGGAGTAAAATTGGTAAAGAAGAGACCTGACCCAGAGGTCCCAGAAGCAAGAAAGGAGGTATTAACGGGGGCAGAAAGCCCTGACCTCGAAAAGGAAAGTCAAGACAAGGGGGTATTAACAGAGGTAGACAACATTGACCCTGAAAATGAACTGCTACCTGAATTTTGGACAATGGCCCTTAATCTCCCTGATCCTAACCCCATCTCTAGTGATTTTATTGACTTTTCCCATATGTATTAGTACTGAGGTGGCCATTACCCAAAAGGGTAAAATTTCCAGCCTCACAACATTTTGGTATAACACATCAAACACACATGTAGCCACCTTTACTTTTGACTACTGCCATATAGTTTACTGTCTTACAGTACCTTGTCAGTGTAATTTTTATATTCATGGGAAGATATATATAAGTGTCCCAAGAGGGGTCCCAGATGAATTCAAAGCCAGAGACCAAGTGGCAGCTGGATTTGAATCACATATCTCCATAATGACTGTTAATAAAGATGTAGAATGGATAAATCACATTTATTATAATACACAGTGTTTTGTTAACCACACTAAGGATGCACTACAAGGAATAGCTGAACAGCTACAGGCAGATTCCATTATGACATTCCAGAACAGGATTGCTTTAAATATGATTTTAGCAGACAAGGAAAGAGTGTGTGCTATGTTCTTAAAAACAAGCACGTTGTACATATATTTCTAATACCACAGACCCTAATGGCAGGGTCACTATACCTAATTCAGAAATTGAAAAACCTATTTTTAGAGCTTGTATTTGGGGGGTTCACCGGGTGGAAACAAGCCCCAGTTAAATTTTTTTACATATACACAATCATTACTGTTATATTAGAGTAATATGTATAATAGTGTACTGTATTATTTTATGTTTAGAAAAATGTGCAAGGGAGTAGATAATCCCTCTATGCTCTGACATATAGAGTTAGAACAGATAGAGCCCCTCTATCCCAGCCCTTACTTTTAGTACCTAAGAAAACACCGTAGTCATAAGCAGACTGGTATTGCCCAAAATATCTTTAGACGGGTGGGTATAGTTTTTCTTTTGCAACAAGGATATCAAGGACAGGATAGTCGCATACCCACTGACTTTACCGGGGAGCTATATGCCCCCGATGACGTCTGTGACAATGTAAGGCCCGATAGGGTTTTAGGGGAAATCATGTTTATGATTTAAGAGGGGTTATGGGGGGGGAATGCAGAGAAAACACTGAAACGCCATTTTATCCTGGACTCTATTTTAAAATATCCCTTCTTCCTCTGTCTCTCAATGTCCCCCCTTTCATTTCACAATTCACAGTTTGCACATACAGACAAGATCTAATCTATAATTCCAATTACTGAATTCTATGTACCAAGCACTACCAGCCATTATTTTAGTTTGTACCAAGCACTATTAGTCATTAGTTTTGTTTCTCTGTTAACTCAACCCCATAGCTCTAGGCGTGTCGAGATGTAGATTTACTCTTTGCCCCAGGAGGGGTTTTTGCTAATTATTATAATTGTCAACCTATAGTCTCATATTATTTGGAATATTATTAACTTTGTATAATTGTTAACCTATAAGGTGATATATGTTGCAGAATATCATTAACTTAGTATTCTCATCTGGATCCTTAAAAGACACCGGGTCGGCCCAAGCCAGTCAGGACAGCAGGCCTCGCTGACACCCCAACAGACTCTAAAAACCAGTCCACAGAGGACACGGGCTACCCACCACCTTCACAATCTCATCCACCCATAGCCTCCTTCCCCACCTCAGGACAACCGGTCATTGACTCTACCCTAAAAGATAAGCTCCTGTCCCTGCAAACTTCACTAACTGCCAGTTTCACTTCAGTCCTCAACAAATTCTCAGCAGACAAGAAAAACTTAGATGACAGAGTTCACTACATAGAAAACAAAATGGATGAATGTACCAACACATTAAACGATCTAGTAGACGCCTACGCAGAACAAAAAGAGGAAACTACCTGGATAAAATCCAAACTGGCAGAGCTCGCGGACCGCTCGAGGCGGAATAACCATAAAATCCGAGGTGTCCTGGAATCCATAACCTCTGTGGACTTGCAGGCCTACGCCAATAAACTGTTCTTTCTCATTGCACCGGAGCTCTCGCCCATAGAACTCACCATCGACCGGATCCATAGGATCCCTAAACCAAGACACTTAGAGGAGACCATCCCATGTGATGTTCTTCTAAGAATACATTTTTTCCAAGCTAAAGAACAGATCCTAGCTAAGGCGAGGAATATGCTACCTCTATCTGACCCCTTCAAATGAATCCAAATCTTCCCAGATTTGTCTCAACACACACTACAGCTACGAAGGCAACTTAAAACAGTGACCAAGGCCCTCAACAACCACATGATAATTTACAAGTGGCGCCACCCTGCAACCCTGGTCATAACTGAAAACGGCACCCAACATACAGTATCCACTATTGACAAAGGGATGAAGCTACTCCACTCTTGGGCAATCATACCCGAACTCCCGTAGGAAGACCACGTCAAATTTAACCAACCCGGACACGAACCACACAAACAAGGTAACAACTCTTCAAGGAACAATTAACTCTCCTCACAGCTACCACAGCTACTACCTCCTTTCGATCGGGCCCTTGGCTCATTTCCAGTAAGGCCTCAAACTCTACCCCCAACTTCGTCAGCTGCTCTTTGAGCTCTACATAGCTGATCGTTCTCAGTTCTTCTATTTGCTATGTTGTCTGTACAATTTCTCGCTTGTTTTTCATTTTATTTCTTTTGTTGTAAGTAACGCATTGAAATTCCAAGGCAGTAACAAACTTCAGAGTATCCACTCCCCTTAACTGAGACTACCTGAAGGAACAGCACCGAGACACAGTCCAACCTCGTCGTACCAGCCGAGTCCAGACACTCCAGCCGAACCTCATCTCTACAATCCTCCAGACCTTTTTCTGACCATCCAAATGTAAGTCCCTTTCTTGTAGCACAATACCTAACTGCACCACATCATGAACATCAACGTGCTATCTATTAACGCAAAGGGCCTAAACCATCCAGCCAAGAGGGCCTCTCTGTGGAAAACAGCACTGGCTAATAACTGATATATTATGTCTGCAGGAAATGCACTTTGCCCAAGACTCCTCTCCCACCTGTCAGCACAAATCCTTCCCTAATATATACAAATCCTGCTACACTAAGAAACAACGGGGAGTCCTTATTGCCATTAGAGACACTCTAACTGCACATCTCCTTCCAACTGCACAGTTGTCTGATTGACCCTGAGGGCAGGTACATTACTTTACACTGTACCATTGAAGGCTCTCAATACACCATAGCGTCACTGTATGCTCCCAATCAAGCCAGATGTCATTCTTGAAATCCACCATCCAGAAAATCAGACACCCAATGGGCATTTACTAATATGTGGGGATTTTAACTTGGTATCTGACTATGATTTAGACTCATCTTCTGGTCCTAAGAGATTTATCTCACCCTTGAGCAAACTTATTTCAGAATATGATCTATATGATGTATGGAGATGCTGCCACGCGGGGGAGAGAGACTACACGTACCTCTCCCCACGTCACGACACATATTCTCGTATTGACCTCTTTATCTCAGACAAATGGTTACTGCAAAATGTCCATTCATCAAAAATCCACACTATCGCCTGGTCGGATCACGCGCCTGTGAGCATTGAAATTTCAATAAAGACATCTCAACCCCAAGCCTACATATGGAAAGTTAACATAACTTTTTATTACAAGACCACAACAATACTAAGTACATTTCTAAACGACTAGATTCATTTTTTACTGCTAACAAGGGCTCGTGTCTGACCAGGCGACCTTGTGGACCACTCATAAGGCCTTCATTAGAAGTTTTTTATACAGTTGGGATCTAAAGTGAAAAGAAGGACGCAGCGTCTGTCAGCGTTGACCGCAGCGATTGACTCTAAAAACTCCCAAAACAAGTTGTGCCCTTCGCCCAAACTACAATCCGAATTTTTTCGGCTTCGCCATGAGCTCCGTTGCCTTGCTGCTAGAAGATTTTGAACTGATGCAACAGAAACTTAAAGCTAGAACCTACACTACTGGCAACAAGGCGGGGAAAGCCATGGCACTACAAATTAAAGGGCATCAGCAGTTACTACAGTAACTTGTACAACATCAAGGCAGATAAAGATACCCACATGCCATCTCAGGAAGAAATACAGTCCTTCCTAGATCAGATAAAACTTCCTAAACTAACGGAAGATCAAATTACCACCTTGAACAAACCGTTTTCCATAGACGAACTGAGAAAAGTGATAGACCAGTTGCCCAACGCCAAGTCTCTGGGTCCAGACGGCCTCACTGGAGAATACTTTAAACAATCTCTACAACGACGCTGCTTCCTCCTCATCTTTCCCAGAGGAGATGCTCTCCGCGCTAGTGGTGACATTGCCGAAGGCAGGGAAAGACCCATCGCTCCCCCTCAAACTACCGTCCCATATCCCTTCAGATAAGATCTACGCCAAAACACTAGCAAACCGACTAATAGATATAATGCCACTACTAATCCATAAAGATCAAACCGGTTTCATAAAAAGAAAAAAAAAAAAACAAATTGCCAAACCTCGGACGCCACAAGACGCATAATCAACTTAATTCACCATGCGAACACTACCAAAACGCCTTCTCTGCTTCTTTCACTAGATGCAGAGAAGGCGTTTGACAGGGTTAACTGGGATTATCTCACCTTGACCTTACATAAATTTGGATTTACAGGCCTTATCTTCCAAGCTATCCGAGCACTTTTCACTAAACCTTCCACACAAGTATATACATCCAGCCTTCTATCCATTCCATTTCAGATCACCAATGGCATGAGGCAGGGATGCCCTCTTTCGCCACTAATCTTCAACTTAGTCATGGAGCCCCTAGCAGAACATATCAGATCGAACAATAGCATCACAGGTTTACACAGCAAACCCAGTTCAGTAGGATCTCCTATTACAAAGTCAATACAAGCAAATCCTGCATCCTTGATGTAGGGGTAGACGCAACAACTATCAATCTTCTCCAGCAACACCACCCTTATAAATGGGCCGATAAAAGTATACCCTACCTGGGTATCCAGCCCACAAGATCCACCAAATCTCTATTTCAGCATAACTATCTCACCACTAGGGAAAAAATACAACAAGAACTTCTTCAGTTGGCCAAACACGAATTCTCCTGGTCAGGCAGACTTGCGGCATTTAAAATGATGCATCTTCCACAACTTATATATCTTTTTAGAACCTTACCAATCCTGGTCCCAGCCACCTTCTTCAAATCCTTACAATCTATATTGTCCCAATTCATATGGAAGGGTAAGAAAACTAGATGTGCTCACCACAAACTAATCAAACATAGAATGTACGGAGGTGCAGGCTATATCAACTTTTACAACTACTACATAGCAACAGCGCTATCTCAACTTAGAGAATGGTTCTCACAGTCCCCAAACGCACTTTGGAGCACAATAGAAGCCTCTTACAGCCCCCAACATTCACCAATAACTTGGTTGTTCAGCGCTCAACTAGGGGCAAAAACCCCATCTTCCCCCCCCCCCCACTATGCAAACAGCAACCAAAGCCTGGAAACACCTGATACAACAATCCCAACCTCACCAATCAACTATTCCCTTGAAAATTCCACTATCAGCTCTAACCCCCCTCATTACCCAAATCTCCCTATCTTCATGGGCCAAAAAAGGACCTATATGATGGCAATGTACCTAAGACCTTCCATAACCTACAAAAATAATTCAATCTCTCTCCACACGACGTATATCAATTCATGCAAATTCAACACTGCCTAACCAAGATTCCACAAATACAGCACACTATACAAACCCAAGCTTGGCGCTATTTAACTTCCCCTGCCCACCAGCAAAACGGAATCTCCATTTTCTATAACATACTCCAACAAAAAAAGGAGTTCCACGAATCCTCCACCTTTAAAAAATGGGAATCAGACTTGGGACAAACCTTCACAGAAGAGCAATGGCTTAAAGCGTGCAGAACTACCCAAAAGGTAACATGCTGCTCTACGCTATGGGAACTTTCTACCAAAATTACCTAAGATGGTACTTGACCCCAGATAGAATCTCTCACTTCAACTCCAGTATCCCAAATAGATGCTGGAGGAATTGTGGAATGGTAGGAGATCTCCTGCACATCCTATGGGGCTGCCCGAAAATCACGGCGTACTGGCAAAATATATTCACCATAATCTCTAAAATAACACAAATACAAATGCCACCAAACCCAAGCTTATAACTTCTATCACTCAACACTGATACTCTCCCGCACGATACACAACACACGATTACCCATCTTCATCTAGCAGCCAAACTCACATTAACGAGACATGGAAGCGGTAGATCTAACTCAGCAACATTACATCTATGAAAAGATGATGGCCTAATCCCAAGGGCAACTCCAAAAAGCACTTAGGCAATGGTCACCATGGCAAACCTGGGTTACCCACAATGATCATTCCCTGATAGCATGAACTTCCTTGGTATCCGGTACGTAGCTATTTAGCAACAGGGGAGCTGCGATCACCTAGGGCACAGTAGGTCCCCGTAGGGGGTGCCCTGGATGAGAGCTACTTCCACAGAGTTTACGGTCTCCTCATCGATACTGCTGTCCTCTTCAATTGCATGACCTGGTCCAGAATCCACATGGACTACCACTCTAGCTATCTATAGATACTCCGGAAAAATGGATAAGTATTACTAACTAATTTCACTGTGTTAATCACCCGGAACTGCTTTTTTTTTTCTCTCTTTTGTCCTCTTGTTCTGTTGGACTATAGAATATGTTATGACACCAAATATCAATATATAATACGTATGTATACTGCTACTGTTGTGATACTCCTATATCTTTTCAATAAAATATATTGGAAGAAAAATCTGCGGAAGGCAAATATCCTAGCACAGCTTGATCCCTTTAGGGGTGCTGGGGTACTACCTCTCTCAGACAAAAATCAGACTCTCAGGAAGATGCTTATCTACTCAACATGTTATCACCTATATGTTATTGCTATACCAAAGGATTACTGGTTTCACATACTATTCTATATATTGTTCATCAATGGATATTTCTTTCTGTATGTCATTATAACATTTAAATAAAAACTATTGAAACAAAAAAAGACTTGAGGCTGTAATTGGTGCCAAAGGTGCTTCAACAAGGTATTGAGCAAAGGCTGTGAATACTTATGAACATGTGATTTTTTTCGTTTTTTATTTTTAATAAATTTGCAAAGAATTCAAACAAACTTCTTTAATATTGTCATTATGGGGGGTTTGTAAAAATTTTGAGGAAAATAATGAATTTAATCCATTTTGGAATAAGGCTGTAACATAACAAAATGTGGAAAAAGTGAAGCGCCGTTAATAATTTACGGATGCACTAGGGATCTTTTCCTCCTTCTTTTCAGTGACTACAGGAGCTGGGACAATCTCCATCCCTCGCAGACACGGAATCATTCACACTACTCCCCATATCAAATGAGCCTGAGCGGCACACTAACAAACCGTGGGTCGCAGCAAACACGCGCATGTTTGCTAAGTGCAAGGGGTTGCCATTAAGAATTAATACCACCCATGCGCATCTGCCAAAGGCAGCATGTTTTTGTGTGGTGTGTGGCAATTGCACAATTTTGCACGCGTTTCTGCACCTCACCTGGGTGTAAACAAGCCCTTACTGAAATGTGACCATGCCCACCATGACATGCTTTGTTAACTTCATTATTTCTCTCTTCTGAGTGCTCCTAGCGAATCTCCTAATTCCTAATTTTTTACCATATTTATTACTGTTAGGTATAGATTGAAGCCAAATGCAGTTGTGACACTCCATGCCCTGAATTCTCCCTAGATTTGTATGACAAACTGTAGGCCCGAGTTAAATGCAAACTTTTGGCTGATAGAAATCACTGGAGCTGGTTAGGCTAGATACTATTTTGTGTGTGTGTGTGAAGGACCCTATTCAGGCTGGGTTCACACCATTGCGAATTGGTTGTGGGTTCCCCGCATCTAATTCGCAATAGCAGGAGATTTTGACCGGCTCTCTATGGAGCCGGTTCACATATCTCCGCTGCAGGTCCGATGCGTTTTTCACAAAAACGCTGTGCGACTTTTGGTCCATTTTCAGGTCCGAATTTAGCCCAAAATTCAGGCTGAAATCGGACCTGAAACGGTGAACCAGGACGCAGCGGACCCCTGCTGTGAGACGCATGCGGTTCATATGTGAACCCAGCCTAAAGATAAAATACATTTGGTCTCATCTGTAACTGAAAAACACGAAGGTAAATGACAAAAGCCATCTGGACTAGGCTCATGCCATCACCAGATTGTACTGTGTACTCATTAACTCACTTCAGTACTTAATTAGCTCATGCTCCATTGCCCTCATTGACTCTTTCCTGCCAGGCTGCAGAACACTCTTATCAGTCTACATGTTTCCAAACTTGTCAGATGATAGCATATGAAATATGTATACAGCATGTGCTTTATTTGTCCTAAAGAAAATCAAAAATATCTGAACCAAAGAAAATGCATGTTTATGTACTTTCCAATCCTAACTGGTGGCATTCATTTGCTGTTGTCTCTTCCACATAATGGTTAAGACATGATCAAACAGACAGATGGTGTTTGCAAAGCATGGTGTCTCCATATAAACAGGCACCAAAACATTGACAGTACACCCACAGGTTACTTTACATATACTGTTCTTCTGTTCCTCACAGCCATTCTGTTTCCCAAGATTAACTAGGGCCATTTCTAGCCCCAAGCAAGTTGGGCAGCTTCCTAAGATTCCATTAAGCTGAGAGTGCCAGGTACAGAAAAGCATATAATGATCATTTACCTCAGATCAACTCAACTTGGCTCAAGAATATGCAACTGCTCCAACGGCTACAGTAAGAGTTAAGTGGGGACATTACTTTGTCACTATGAAAGTAACTGAACAGTTGCCTGTTTGTGAACTAAGGTGAGTAGAGTTCAAGTACAACTACATACAAACTGTACATACATACAAGGAAAGACTGAGGACTGTAGCAAAATTTCTGAGGTCCCCTACAGCATTATACTAAGTAGGGAGTCTGTCCTTTTTTCAGTGTCCTTGTTAAAGCAGAGGTCCAGCCCCCACCACCAAAAAATTAAAAGTCAGCGACTACAAAATACTGTAGTTGCTGACATTTAATATTAGGACACTTAGCTGTCCAGGGATCCAGCGATGTCGGCACCCCAGCTGATTTTTCAAACGGCTCTCGAGTGCTACCGACGCTATTCCTTGTAAGGGAAAAGAGCAGTAAAGCCCTGTGGCTTCACAGCCTGTTCCCTACTGCGCATGGGTGAAGCGTGCTGTACTTTGTGAATGGCCCGGCGGTGGGGGAAGGAGGAGGGGGGCCGAATTTCAGAGGGACCTTCCATGGCGAGGTCTCTCGGAAGTGGGGACGGGTACCTGTCAAAAACAGGTAACCGCCCCCCCCCCCCCCAAAAGGTGGCAAATGTGACAATGGAGCAGAGGAAGCAAACAGTTGGAGCTTTCCCTTTTGGGTGGAGCTCTGTTTTAACAAAAAGCAAGAAGGGCGTACCTGCCTAGTACTTTATTAATGGCACCATTTATTAAAATGTAAACCACAGACTCCCACATAACAAACCACAATCCAACTCGAACTGTAGCCTCAATTTGTAGCTCCAGGTAGGCACAAACTAAACTCAATACAAAGCAGACTCTGATGCATTTCAAGGGTAAACCCTCTTCCTCAGAGCTCTGGCCATACATTATGCAATTTTCTTTCCTCCAACCATGGGTTGAAGGAAAGAAAACCACTCAATTCCCCCATCAACAAAGTCAGTGTTGATCCCTCCCGCTGCGTTAATGTATTCTGACAGCAGGAGGTGTCCCTGTCATCAGAATACAATGAATACTGCTGCTAGCTATGGCCGGTGGCAGTGATCGTATGAAAAAAAAAAAAAATACCCGCGACAGGCTGACTCTACTGAAATCGATCTATAGATCAACCTCAGCGCAACCAGCCTGCCCATAGATGGATTGAAATTCGTCCGCTTCCTGCTGAACCGGCCACATTTCGATCTGTCTGCGGTCGGCTTAAGTCATGCAAATGTCAGGCCAGTAGTAAGTAATGCAGAGGAAGCAGAGGGCAGGACAGGAGCAAGTAACAGAGTAAGCAGGCACTGATGATGCCAGCACTGGTGTCGCTAATCAGGGCACTGATGTTGGCTGCTCAGTTGGGATGGGTACACTGCTGCAATCAGGGCATAATGGAAAAGGAACTTACAGATCTCTCTCCTTCCTCTCACACACGTGCAAGCAGTTGTTTACAGGTTGAAACCATAAATGTGCAGCGCTTAACCATTTAAGTGCTCAATACCTGACAAATACCAAACATATAATATCTATGTGCAAAAAAAAAAACACAATGGGTAACTTCATATAAAAGTGCTAATAGTGCATTGTGCAATCAGTAAACGTGTACAACATATCGTAATAAATTTTGTGACCGTTTTGCCAACAAAAAAATTTTTTTTAAATAAAAGTGAAAAATATCAGCAAGCTGCAAGGGAAAGTTCATCAAAAAAAGTTCATCTTAATTTTCCCTTCAAACAGGGACGCTTAAACAGAGATAGATCCATAAGCAGAAAGATCACCCTCTCCTTACCCTTCCCCTCCCTCCTCCCCTCCCCACGTTCCTTACCTAACATACCACCTTTACCTAGGATGGTCCCCTCGGAATATAGCTTCCACAACCACGCGGGTCGTGGCACTGTCTATGCACACCTTCCTAGACCTACACACTCAGTTACCCAGCTATAAGGAGATACCTTAAAATCACTATGACTTTATTGCTCTGTATATGTCACATTAAGGTGTAAATATGAGATGCATAATATGCTATGTGACGGTTTATAAATAATGCGCAGTTATCTGTCACTCCGTGACATGTTTTATGTGTACCTGTCTTTAACTTTAATAAAGCTTTTTGGAACAAAAAAAAAAAATAATAATAATAGATCATATATAAAACATGAACTGTGTGTGCGCAATTCATACAAGTGAAAAAATCAGCAAGCAACAACAAGGGAAAGTTCATCAAAAAAGTTAATCTTAATTTCCCTTCAAACGGGGACGCTTAAACAGAGATTGATCCATAAGCAGAAAGATCATAGACTGGAGACTCCGATAAGTGCATGGAAAAACTTTTGGTGCATATCTCTATCCTCCAACAGCTACATTGGCCGCATTGGTGTCACCTTACTGAAGAAGTCCAATCGGTGATGATACGCGTCTAGAGGGAGGAGCCTGCGCCTGCACGCCACGCTACGGCCATCGTAGCTGTGAGTCCTCACACAGTACCTTGCATGCGGTATCCAGCTCGCACGGCTTTATGTGCTGCTTCCTGTAAATGATTTTATTGTTATGTGGGGCGATATTAAACTTTAAAAAAACGGTGAGCATTAGATCTTGCCCCTTTTTTTCCCCATGTTCTAATGTATTGCGGGAACACTGGAAATTCACTTGAAGGTATAACATTGTTCCAAGCATTGGAAAGATTGGAGATTTTACCTGGAAGGGAATTACCATTGGGAGTGTTATACCTGCTGCCTGCCAGATCCCTGGAAGGCGATAAAAAAAACGCTTTGTTTAACACTTGAGTGAGGTAAGCGGCCAATGTAGCTGGTGGAGGATAGAGATATGCACCAAAAGTTTTTCTACGCACTTATCGGGGTCTCCAGTCTATGATCTTTCTGCTCATGGATCTATCTCTATGTTTAAGCATCCCTGTTTGAAGTGAAATTAGGATGAACTTTTTTTGATGAACTTTTCCTTACAGCTTGCTGATTTTTTCACTTTTATTTTTTAATTTTTTGGCAAAACGGTAACAAAATTTATTACGATATTTTGTACATGTTTACTGATTGCACAATGCACTATTAGCACTTTTATATGAAGTTACCCATTGTGGTTTTTTTTGCACATAGATATTATATGCTTGGTATTTGTCAGATATTGAGCACTTATATGGTTAAAGGCTGCACATTTATGGTTTCAAATTGTTAATTAGTGGAGTGAAAGCACTTATCTTGTGTCAGCAGCTCTTAGGTTGGATAGATTGATTTGCGCTGATTGTTTTTTATTATTTTAGTTGCTTACAGGTGTTGGGATTAAGGCAGTTTTAGTTTTGCTGGCTACCCAGGTGGGAAGGAGTTAAGCTACTCTGTTTTCCCAGGCTTTTCTGGGCTCTGCCCTCCACCCTGTGCTGTAAATAAATAGGAGGAACGCTCGGCCTGAGAGAGCGACCTGCAGGGGCATTGCTAGGTGAGAAAAAGACCAGGGGCTCTAGTCTGAAGAAATGCGGCGTAGCGCGCCGCGGCGAAAAATGGGTATGGTCAAAATGAAATAGGGTGTGGCTCACGCCTGAAATGAATAAGGGATGGGGGGAGGAAGAAAGAAAGAGATAGGGAGGGAAGGAAAGAGAAGAGAAGGAAGGAAAGAAATCAGGATGGAGGGACAGCAGGCCCAGATCCTACACCACAATACAATCTGTGTATTCCAGAATGTTTAACAATCAGCAGATAAAGATACTCCAACGCTTCAATCATCCCGGCACCATGGTTGTTATGGTGTCAGGATGATTGAAGCGCATAATTTCTGTTATTACATTGTAATATAAAATTAAATAGTTCAACTCACCATAATGCAGAATCAGTGGGAGCCCCGAGCGTGTCACTAGCCACATCGCCTGCCACCAGATCTCCCTAGCGCAGTTCCTACTTCCATCACAGGTGCCCCAGCGGAGTTCCTCCTTCCATCACAGGTGCCCCAGCGGAGTTCCTCCTTCCATCACAGGTGCCCCAGCGCAGTTCCTCCTCCCATCACAGGTGCCCCAGTGGAGTTCCTCCTTCCATCACAGGTGCCCCAGCAGAGTTCCTCCTTCCATCACAGGTGCCCCAGCGGAGTTCCTCCTTCCATCACAGGTGCCCCAGCGGAGTTCCTCTTTCCATCACAGGTGCCCCAGTGGAGTTCCTCCTTCCATCACAGGTGCCCCCCAGCAGAGTTCCTCCTTCCATCACAGGTGCCCCCCAGCAGAGTTCCTCCTTACATCACAGATGCCCCCCCCAGCAGAGTTCCTCCTTACATCGCAGGTGCCCCCCCAGCAGAGTTCCTCCTTCCATCACAGGTGCCCCCCAGCAGAGTTCCTCCTT
>BLSH010115257.1:901693-916369 GCA_018402905.1 Glandirana rugosa
GTCCGAAACCGAGACAGACAGAACAAGGACCGTGTCTGCCCTGTCCGAGGTTGTATAAAAGACGTCAGGAGGTTTTACAACCCGGTGGTCTTACTGGCACTCTGCTCGAGACGCTAGAAAACACACGGTTTTACAGGACGGTCAAATACCAGTACCGTAGCTGGGTCTTGGGAGTCGGTGTTCGAACGACCCTACTTGTAGAAGGTAGGGTCGGTGGTATCTGGTAGGGAATGCCTGTTAGCTCACAGAGCTAGCTACCGTCTGAGCAGGTTATGGGCTGCCTCAACCCTCTCTTTCAGGAGCAGACAGTCGTCTTTTAAGGCACGCCCGTCCTATCATCTGAACCAGGCGATACCACGCCACCAGATACTATCCTGCCCGCACGGAATTTTCTGCTGACAGACGAGGACTTTCTCTCCCAACTCCGTCGGGTATTGGACGAGTCTGCCATCGATCGAGACACTCGATTGTCCGTAAGGGATGGTCTATGGTGGCTGGGATGGAAGATGTTCATCCCAGCAAGCTTGTGGCTGAGGGTTCTGGGTCGATGCCATGACCATAAACTGGCAGGACATTTTGGCACACAAAAGATCGCAGAGCTCGTCTCACGGTCATTCTGGTGGCCCAACATTTTGGAGGACTGCAGAAAATATGTTGGAGCCTGTCCCGTCTGTGCCAGGAACAAGACAGACAGAGCCAAAGCCTGGGGCCTGTTGAACCCCCTTCCTATACCTGAACGCCCGTGGTCGCAACTGGCGGTCGACTTTATCGTGCAACTCCGTCAGAGGGGTTTTCTACCATCTTTGTCATTGTGGACCGGATGACAAAGATGGCCCATTTCATTCCTGTAAAGGGGACCCCTTCAGCGGCCGAAACAGCCCGTATATTCATAAGGGAAATTGTTCGATTGCATGGAGTGCCCAGCAACATTGTGTCGGATCGAGGCTTCCAGTTCACATCAAAATTTTGGAGAGCCTTGTGTGCTGGACTAGAAATCGAACTGGCATTCTCCTCAGCACACCACCCTCAGACCAACGGCCAAACGGAAAGGACGAACCAAACGCTGGAGCAATATCTGCGATGTTTTTCGTCCTTCTCCCAAGATGATTGGGTTGCACTGCTACCTATGGCTGAGTTCGCCTATAATAATTCGATCCATTCGGCCACCCAGCAGTCCCCATTTTGGGCCAATTATGGCTACCATCCCACATTCCTACCTGACTTGAACCCAGAATGTTCCGTTCCAGCAGCACAAGATGTTACCAATTTCCTGCACACTAACTGTCGACTTCTTCAGGACACATTAAACAAATCTCGGGAGGCCAGCAAGGAAGCCTACGACAAGAAAAGACGGGGGGAGATGGAGCTCCAACCCGGTGACCAAGTTTGGTTATCAAACAAAAATTTGAAGCTTGCTTGCCCCTCGAAAAAATTGGGCCCGAGATTTCTGGGGCCTTTTTCCGTGAAAAGACAGATTAACCGGGTGGCTTTCGAACTCGATCTTCCACCATCTCTGAAGATCCACCTATCCCTATTGAAGCCCATGGTCCATGATTCCTTCTCCGGCCGAAAAACAGGACCACCAGGTCCCATTCTAGTTAACGGAGAGGAGGAGTTCGAGGTGGAAGCAATTTTAAAGAGCCGTCGGAGAGCGGGTGTGACCCAATACCTGATCAAATGGAAGGGTTTCGGCCCGGAAGAGAACTCGTGGGAACCCGAAGGGAACATTCATGCTTCCGGACTGATTCAGGCCTTCAAACGAAAGCGCCAAGATGGTGACACTCGATAGGCATCCGGAGGCTGCCCCTTGGGGGGGGGCAATGTTAGTAAAAGGACTTGCCAGTGTTCCTGGCCGTTTCCGCGGTGGTGCGCGCACCCCCATGCGTGTTTGCGCGCTCCCGGAAATGGCGCCAAACGGCGCCTATTTAAACTCTGGAGATCCTGCACCAAGTTGCTGCTCGTTCTACAGCGTTCCAGACCTGTGGGCCTCAGCTCCCTACCTGTTCCTGTGTTTCATCTGTTTCCTGTCGACCTGGCTTGCCTTGACCTGTTGTCCGCTGCCTGCATCGACCCCGGCTATCCACGACCATCCGCTTGTCTACTCCTCTGTACCTCCGCTGCCCGCCCGTTAACGAACCTTTGCCTGAACTTGACGATCCGCTTGCCTAACCCTTTTGTACCTCTCTGCCTGCACGTTGCCGACCCTGCTTGTATGACCATTCTCCTGTTGCACGACCTTCTGGAATCTCACTACAACATCTGTGACCATCCAGCCCTCGTGCCATCCCGCACTCTCGGGCCTCTGTCTACACTACCAGGGGTCCTTGAATTGGGTGCGCAAGAGCGGTTGTTCCCTGCACAAGACAGACTCCGCCGTCAGGTACGTAACAAACCCTCTTTGTTTGGTTGCCTAGTTGTTAACCCTTTTGTTGTCTGTTTATCTGGAAAAGACAAGCGACACACTGACATAAAAGCTCGGGATGCTGGCTAGAGCCTGAGATCACCATTGCTGGATCTCAACAGCCCATACCTTGCGACGAGACCAGGTAAATAAAAAAACCTCCCACATGACGTTTTGGGCATGGTTACTTTTGCCATAATGCTGCAGTGGACACCCTCAGAAACCTGGTCCCCCTTTTTTTTTTTTCGGGACAGGCCCTCCTGACCTTCAAATAAATCCTTTTCAAAGCACTGCATGACACTCAATGAGTTCTGAAGCTCACCCAGCAGAAACTCGCTCTGGCATGATACCGGAATCCCCTACTGCTATTGTTTACGTTGGTTATATGATGGGGGGGAGGAAATCAGAGGACGCCGAGGTCCTAATTAATGAGAGGCCCTACGTACACAGGGATGCACCAACTACCCCCATGAGACGTTAATCACAATGATTTAGCCACAAGGAGACAGCGTTCTTTTCTGCGCTGAATCCCCCCTGCTACATTGAACAGGGAGCTGGGCCTGTTCATCTTTGGACCCGCGGCAACTTCCAGGGGATTAATATATACAAATGTAAAGGTGCAACTTAAGATCAGATCACATGCCCAATACGGCCTAGGAACTAGCATTTGGCACTTTGACTTCCTCTCACAATACTAAACTCCTCTAGATAGCTCATATTTGGTGCATTAAGTGCTCCTTTGGGCACTTGCTGACACTCCAGACCCAGTACCAAAAAGGTGAGCTAGAAATTCCTACGGTTACCTCTGGTAAACAACAGACACAGTCTTTGTGTCCTCACAATCATCTGGTTTACATGAGGGCTTTCCAACCCCAAATCCCTGAATTTCCTCTCTCCTCCTTCTTTACCCCTTCCTTTTCCCCTCTCTCTTTTTCCTGTTCTGGCAGGCTCGCTCCCTCCCCTCTCCCCAATGCCCACCCGATGGCCCCCAGCCCACAAAGACCCAGCACCATGCGGGAGAACTCCCCGGAAAAGAGATAGCAGACGCTGACCGCACTTTCTAAACATAAGGCCCACTTTATTCTTTTGCAAGAAGCCCACTTCAGATCAGACTCTATACCCAAATTACGGAATCATATTTATCAGACAGCACTGTATGCTACAAATCCCCCCACCAAAACTAAAAGGTGTTTCAATATGGATTTCGAAACACGCTAACTTTCACCTGACTGACTCCATGATAGACCCGGAAGGTAGGTACATATTTATTAAAGGTCGCTACGCCTCAAAGCCTCTCACACTGGCAAACATATATTGCCCTAACGACCACCAGGTCTCCTTCAGAAAAACCTGCGACCTCTTGGCCCTATTCTAAGAAGGGATGGTTTTATTAGGGGGGGACTTTAATACGCCACTAAACCCAGACATTGATACCTCCACCGGGACAACCTCATTACCGTACAGAGCGCTTCGCCAAATTAGAAAACAACTCCAACATCTGACCTTTCATGACACATGGTGTACCCTGTTCCCAACTACCAAAGACTACACCTTCTCCTCCCCACATCAAAAGTACTCATGAATAGACTACTTTCTCATATCCCAAAACAACTTACCATATCTCAAACATGCTACAATAGAACCAATGTACATTTCCAACCACCACCCGATCACAGTCACCCTATCCTTCCCAGAATCAGTCCACGTTACCAAAACTTGTAAGCTAAACCCTTCCTTACTAAAAGATCCAGCCACGGTGGACCTATTAAAAACCCGATTACGCCTGTACTTTACAGAAAATGACACCCTAGATACTCCACTCACAACAATTTGGGAGGCTCATAAGTGCATCATCTGGGGCAAACTAATAGCGATAGCAACCAACAAAACACAAGAGAAACCAACAAGAAATAATCACAACATTACTGAACAAAATTAAGACTGGAAACAGCACAAACAGTCCACCGCCCAAGGCATCGTCGATATGTGCTCCGTCAAAGTATTCTACGAACACAGAAACGAGTGGTAGACTTCTCACACAAACAGTACAAGCTTCTATGAACTCAAACCCTAAATCCACCAAATTCAAGATCACCAGGGCAACCTCCTTTCCAAAAACGAGCAGATAGCCAAGCTCTATGCCAAAATGCTCGCCAACAGGATACTACCGCTCATCCCTAATCTCATTCCACCAGACCAAGTAGGATTTGTCCCGGGCAGAGAGGCTAGGGATAATACCATACGCACACTGAACATTCAACATTGGATGCACACTTCCAAGACCCAAGGCTTTTTACGGTCCCTTGACGCAAAGAAGGCGTTTGACAGAATGGCCTGGGATTACATGCGAATAGAAGTTCTAGAGGGCATAGGTCTTCTGCCCCCCATATCATGGCACTATATTTTAACCCCTCTGCGAGGGTATGTGCTAACGGCCACCTGTCAAGTGCCTTTACCATAGGTAATGGGACTCGTCAGGGATGTCCCTTATCCCCTTTGATTTTTATCCTATCACTCGAACCCTTACTGAACAAACTAAAGTCTAACCCTGACATTAAAGGGCTGACTATTAGTGGAAGAGAATACAAAGTTGCAGCATTCGCGGACGACATCCTCCTCTCGTTGACGCCCCCCCCAGATTTTCTCTTCCCGACTTTCTTAAAGACATAAATGACTTTGGACATATCTCCCATCTTAAAATTAATTATTCCAAGTCTCACGCCCTAAACATCTCTCTTACCCCACAAGAAGTTGCCCATTGCCAGGAATCCTTTCCATTTAAATGGCAAAAAGAAGCTATCACATATCTGGGTATCCAAATCACACAACAAATGTCTGCCTTATACAATCAGAATTTTAAGACAGCACTATCCAAGATTCAAACACACCTAAAAGAATGGGCTAGCTTAAACGTATCTTGGTTTGGCCAGTCAGCCCTCCTTAAGATGATGAATCCCCCCCGTATCCTGTGTCTGATGCGGACCATCCATATTCACCTGCCTAAATCCTTTTTCATGTCTTATAAGAAAGCCTGTTCAACTTTCATCTGGAAACATAACACCCCCCCACGGATTAAATACAAACGTCTCACCCGCTCCAAAAGCAGAGGTGGCATAGGGACACCCGACCTTGAGACATATCACCAAGCCTGTCTTCTCATGAAGATAGTGGATTGGAATGTACATAAACGAGAGAAGCTTTAGGTATCCCTTGAACATACCTTTTCACGCACTCCAGCCCACATAACCTCCTGGCTAGCACATCGGCATTGGCCCTTGGAACTAACACCACACTCCCATATATATCCCTGTCTATTTGCCTTCAGAAAGGCGGTAAAGTTCACAAAATTCTCATCAACTCCGGGCCCCTTGACCCCTCTAAGGGGAAACCCAGACTTCCCTCCGGGGGAATCAGACTCCTTCCTGCGATGAGAATGGCCTCAGGAAGTGATGCTCGCCCACCAATTCCTCTCAAAAGGACACCTTATTTCTTACAAAAACCTGATAGCGACTTACGCCAACAAATCTTTCCCCTTCTGGACATATTGACAAATAATTTCTTTGAACCAACAGACATTGAATATGTGTAGCAGACAACTGACGCCTGTTGAACACCTATGTACCCGCACATCCCCACAAAGACACCCGATCTCCCAAATTTACACCATACTCATGGAGATTTTCCCTATCACTCGGATCCCTGCAGAACTTCTTAGGAGAAGGACCTCAAACTAGCTTTGACAGACGATGACTGGACTAACATACATGACTACACTCACAAAGGTTAATTAAATGTTGCCATTTCAGGAAAATGGGAACAAGATAGAAACCAAATGGTACAGGACTCCAGTGCGAATACATAAATTCTCCCCCAACGTCCCCAATATCTGCTGGAGATGCAAACAGGCAGAGGGCACAATGCTCCATATCTGGTAGGACTGTAGCCTAATCCAAACATTCTGGAAAACAAACAATACATGACCTCATCGCACAAATTACTACTTTGAGCTAGACTATAATCCTGCGCAATTCCTTTTGCACCACACATCTCTGACCAAAAAAGAATACCACAAATCATTAGCCATGCACATGGTAAATGCGGCGAGACTGTGCATACCCGTACACTGGAGATGCACAACTCCTCCCACAATCAGAGATTGGATTACCAGAGTTTCCAGAATTGAAGAAATGGAAGAACTCATCCACATCTCTCAAGAGCGCATTCAAAAGTTCACAACCACTTGGGCATGTTGGACCCAATTCAAAACAACAGAAACATACAAGTCCTACTTCCCCTAAGGGAACAGATCCTCAACCCTATCAACCTGAGGGGAGCCTGGGGGGAGGGGGGACAAACACGAGCCTTGCTTCCCAATACCTATGACTCCTCCCTTCTCCCCGCTTTCCCCCCTTCTTTTCCCCTGTCCTCCCCAAGAAAATAGACCCACTCCTCTCTCCAATCTCACCCCCCCCCCCGATTTCTTCTGCAGGAGTTCCTTATAAACAAATGAATGCCTAAATAGAGTCGCACTACTTGTCAGCACATGACTGAGATCTTTTGTATGTACCTCAAGCAACTTACAGGTACGCGTACCATGACCAGATTATGTTCAATATCCCATGTTAGAGCTATAATGTCATGGCATTTTGAAAAATATTGCAATCATTGTACCTTATCGGTGTATGTTACATCATCATTATTAATAAAAAAATTATTTTTGGAAAAAAAAAAAAATGCATTGATATACAGACAATAGCACAGCAGCTTGTATATAGCTCCAGCGGCGACCTTGCCATTTGGTCAGCTTCCATGTAGAAGCACTGTGGGTGTTGCAGACTTTATCCGCCCTTCCTCGGCTGTGTGGTCCAATGTCCATCAGATTTAGTCCTAGGATGTATACCATGGGTCAAACGATCATCTCATGGTCCCTATCTCTTCTCACACATTGTGAAGTTTAGATATGGGTACTGTGGTTGAAGTTGATATGCACTGAAGTTCCCTGAAGAAGCAAAGAGCCATTTCTGTGAAATGCATTGGACTACAATGTACAAATGAAGCAACCAATATATTCATTGTAATTTTGAATATGCAATAATACAAGCCGCTATGCTATCATCTGTATATCACCGCATATTTATATACGCAACTCTTGTTTTTAAACTATTTTTGTTCAATAAAATTTATTTTTTACCTTTTTAAAATTTGTGCATATGCTCACCTCAGTGACCACTCCATATCCTTTCAAGTCCTGCTTTCCTTCTGAAGAGGTTTCCCTGTCTCATATTTGTTCTGTCATGTACTTAGGATGTAAATATGGGGAGTTGTCCCTTGAACTGGTTAAATATAGATTATAAATCTTACATTAGAGTCTTTGCAAAATGAACTCATTCACTCTCTTACAGTTGTGTGTTGTAAGAGAACACTTATCACAAAAGAAAACTGCACCACCTAGTGTACAATCACAGATTAGATCGGGACAAAGAGGTCTGATACACTGTATTTGCATATATGATATGCAGTATATGAAAACTATTCCTTTATTATAAACATGTCCAACCATAAATACATAAATTCAACCCAGCCAGTAAACCCATACATTAAAGAGGAAGTAAACCCTGATGCTTTTGCTACCTGCAAACCCTGCAAAGTAAAAGCATAATGGGCTAGTATGCAGTGGCTGCTGGTGAAATTTTAGGATGGGGGGGTAAACCACCTCAATCCTTTTTGACCCCTCACACTTCTCATAAGCCCCACCCCTTATAGTTTCCACCCATTGTGTCAGGAGTATACAGCCCAGCATCACCAGATAGGGTATACAGCATCACCCGATAGGGGTATACAGAGCCACCAGATAACAGTATACAGAGCCACCAAATAGCAGTATACAGAGCCACCAAATCAGAATACACTGCGCTAACCCCCTACCCCCTCCTCACGGACATCACTGAGGCCCGGCACTTACTGTGTGGACTCTGCGAGAGGATCATCCTGTCTCGTGGCAGCGGTGTGTGGAGAGGGCGGATGGAGGTGTCCGCTCCTCATGTTTCCTCTTCCTTGCCAAAGCGCCTAGGCTTCCCATAGGATTGCCTGGCGCTTAGGCCAATTGGGAAACATGTCTCACTGACCTGCCTCCTGATTGGCGGGAAGGCACTGCAGTGTGAAAATAGCAAAAACCTTAGTTAGACTTACCGGTAACGGTATTTCTACGAATCTTTCAGGACAGCACCTGAAGAGAGCGCAGCTCCACACCTTTTTCCAGGAAACACTGCAGTCAGTCTTTAAAGTCCGCCTCCTTCCACCATGGCCTCAATTGTTATCGAGCACCTCCATCCATGCTGAAAGATATAAGCAAACATAGTAATCTCATGCCATTTAACATTTACAACCCAAGGGAGGGTCATCGGCACTGTCCTGAAAGACTCGTAGAAATAACGTTACCAGTAAGTCTAACTAAGGTTTTTTCTCATCTCGTCTTTCAGGACAGCAGCTGGAGATGACAAACGAGTACTTACTCTAGGGTGGGACCACCGCTTGCAGGACTTTCCTGCCAAACGACTGCTCTGCTGCCAAGAGCAGGTCCATCCTATAATGACGAGCGAAGGTAGAAAAACTCGTCCAAGTCGCTGCCCTGCATATTTGTCCTGGCGAGGCCCCAGCTCTCTCTGCCCAGGATGTTGCCACCGCTCGGGTAGAATGAGCTACTATACCCACTGGGTTCTACCACAGAGGCCCTGTAAGCCTCCCTGATAGCCATTCTAAGCCACCTTCCAATAGTAATTTTGGAGGCTCCATACCCTTTACGGTGCCCCGAAAATAACACAAAAAGAGAATTCGATTTTCTGAATTCTCTTGTTCTCTCCAGATAACGCAGTAAACACCTTTTACCGTCTAGGGTATGAAATTCCCTCTCCTTAGGACAGGTTGGGAAGGGACAAAAGTTTGGCAAGACTATTTCCTGCGACCTGTGGAAAGTTGAAGATACTTTGGGTAAAATCCCAGGATCAATCCTCAAAACTATCCTATCCGGAAATACCGTCAAAAAGTGCTCAGTGATGGATAAAGCCTGCAGCTCGCTGACCCACTTTGCTTAGGTAACCGCTATCAACAAGGCTAACTTAAACGACCACAATTTAATTGTGGCTCGAAAGGGCTTTTAGTCAACCCCTGCAGGACCACCGATAAGTCCCATTTGGGAACAATTTTTACTGGTACTGGCCTCATCCTAGCCAGAGCTTTAAAGAATCTTATGAAAAAAGGATATAAAGATAAACGTCTCTCTAGAAAACTGGTAGAGCCGCTACCTGGACTTTCGAGGTACTGGCTGCCAATCCTTTTTCCAACCCATCTTGCAAAAACTCCAAGACCGAAAAATTCTCCGGAGGGGAACAATTCTTTTCATTGCACCAGAAGTTGAATCGTCTTTCAATGCCTTAAAATAAATGGCCTTCGTGACCTTTTTCCTGCTGTCCAGTAACGTATGAATTTCTCGGACAGACCCATTTTTCTCCGATCTGCTCCTCAGTTTCCAAACTGCCAATTTGAGATCGGGATGGAGAAGGAGACCCTGATTTAGTAGATCTCTTCGAACTGGCAGTAACCAGTGGGGCTCCACTGCTAACTTTAACAGTACCGAAAACCAAACCCTCTTGGGCCAGTATGAAGCTACCAGGATTAAGGTTGTGTATCCCTCCTGTAGTTTCCTGAGCACCAGTGGAATCATTTGTACTGGGAGAAAGGCGTAGCACAAGCGGAAGGTCCAGGATTGAGCTAGAGCATCTAGCTTGATACCACTTGTTCAGAGAGAAGAAAAATTGGTGTATTTGCGTTTGCTCTTGACGCAAAAAGGTAGATCTGGGTTTTCCCCCATTTGTGTACTATCATCTGGAAGACTTCCTTGCTTAAGCTCCACTCCGATTCCAAAACTCTTTCTGCTCAGGAAATCTGCAATTTGATTTAAACTGCCGTTCAGGTGTACCGCCGTTAGGGAAGCTAAGTTGGCTTCTGCCCAACCCAGAATTTTGAGGGCCAAGTCTAGAAGACATTTGCTCCTAGTGCCCCCTTGCCTGGAGATGTAAGCCACTGCGGTGGCATTGTCCGATAGAACTTGAACATGTTGGCCTTTGATGATCTCCCTGAAGGCCCACAATCCCAGAAATACGGCTTTCAGCTCCCTCCATTTGGAGGACTTTGATTCCTCCTTTGTCCGTGACCCTTGGGCCATGTTGCTGTTGAGATGCGCACCCCACCCACAGGAGCTTTCATCTGTTGTTAATATCTTCTCTGTGGGAAAGGTCCAGGTTAAACCCTTGACTAGATTTGCTTGAACCCTCCACAACCACAACTTCCTTTTTACTGAAGGAGGAATTCTCATGAGCTTTTCCAGGGACTCCCCATAGGTCCAATTTTGTAGGATCGCCTGTTGGCGGTCTCTCAAATGTAGTCGTGCCCACTAAACTGCTGGGATAGAGGCTGTCAGAAGGCCCAGCGTACACATGGTTGACCGCACTGTGACCGATAGATTGGTCAGTACTGATTTTACTGAGTTCTGAATTTTCAGTATTTTCTCTTATGGGACAAACAACTTCTCTGCTGCCACTGAGCTGATGGTATACCCTATAAATATAATCTTTTGGGAAGGGTTTGCGTCCTTTCTAGGTCTTTGGCAAGTGATTCCTTGGAGTTGGCGAACAGGAGGAGGTCATCCAGATATGGTACTTATCGACACTCCCTCCAGCCTGAGTGGGGCCAGGGCTACCGCCATAATGTTTGTAAAGATCCTTGGTGAGGATGACAGTCCGAAGGGGAGAGCCCTGAATTGGAAAGGAGACACCTTTCCCTTTATGCTGATCACAAAACGCAGATATTTCTGTGATGTTGTCGCTATGGGCACATGCAAGTACGTGTCTTGGAGATCTATCGAGGCAAGGAAGCACCCTGCCGGTAGAAGCTTTCTCACCGAATAGATTGTGTCCACCCGAAACCTTTTGTATCGGATGGATTTGTTCAAAACTTAAGTTTATGATCAATCGGAATTTCCCGGATGGCTTTCTTACGAGGAATACATGTGCATAACACCCTGTTCCTCCTCCTCTCGGGGTACTGGAATGATCACTTTTTGTCGAAGAAACTCTTCGAGAAGGGTTGTCATTGCCAAGAATTTTTCCTGATCCTTGGGGTTTTGTGTTACATAACATCTGGATGATGGAGGTTCGGAGAACTCTAGTGTGTATCCCTCTGAGATGGTTTTTAGGATAAAACGCACTGGCCGTCACCCTCTCCCACTGTGGGAAGAAAACTTGTAGTCACCCTCCCACAGCCGTGAGACCGTCACTGGCTCTTTTCTTGTTGACCGGTGGAATGAAAAAGCACTCCCGTTTTACTCCAACCTCTTTGGGATCTCCAAGGTTTCCTTTGTCCTGTTTCTTTGGAATCCCGGGTTTATTGAAAAGGCTGAAACCTCTTTTTTATCTGAGGCACAACCTTTTTCTTTGTTGGAAAGGCCTTCTTTCTGTCTGCTGTTCTATCAAGTACAGCATCAAGGTTCGGGCCGAATACTAGATACCCCTCAAAGGGAGGCCAAGTTGCCTGACCAAGTCTTTACCCATAAAGCCCTACTTGCACAGTTAATTAGTGCAGAGGACCTTGTGGTCATCCTAACGGATTCTGCCGAGGCGTCTGCTAGGTAACCCACCATTTTTTGAAACGAAAAGTCTCTAATAAATCCTTATGAGAGGTACCTACCTTGATGTGGCCATCTAGTTGTTCCAGTTGTTGAGGTTTATTAGTGTAGAGTCCCAAGCTTTTTTCAGCAATGAGTCAGTCCTTTTGTCCATCAAGTCTTTTACGACCCCCCATGTCCTCAAATGCCAAATCGGTGTTACGCAACACCTGTGAGAAAGGTGCATCAAGTTTGGGCCTTTTGTTCCAAACATGTGCGGCATCCTCATCGAAAGGGAATCTCCTTTTAAGAGATCTGGAGAAGGGAGCCCTCTCTGGGTCCTTCCATTCCCTTTTGACCGCGTCTGATAAGACTTTATGTACTGGAAAAACCCAGTGTTTCACCTCATCCATCCCCTGATACATCTTATCATAGCTGGGCTTCATCTTCCTTGATATGTAGTGTGTTATGAATGATTTTTAACAAATCATCCACCTCCTTCAAGGAGAATTTGTAATGGGAGGTAGACCCCGCTTCTCCTTTTCTTCCTCTTCCTCAGATTTTGAGGAAGCACTACCTTTCTCTTCTTCGTCAGAGTCACTAAAAATCCTTTTGGAGGTGGATGCCTGCGACCCGGACGGGGAACCCCCTCTGGGTTGCTGTGTTACCGGACGCTTGCCCAAATAGGAGCGAAAGGATTGAAAAGTATCCTCCAATTCTTTCCTAAAGGATAGGAGCATCTCACTGGGCTGAGCAGAGGGCGCTTTTGCCCCCACAATCTCACTGTAACAGTATGCATAATTTTATTTTAATTTTGCCTCGTTCAGTGGGGTTTTTTGTGTATATATGCAGTCCCTATCCAAAAGGGTTGTAATATATTTGAATTGTAGATATGGGCTTCCGTGGGTAGGTCATGTATTACGTCTATGTAAGCCTTGGTCCACAATAAAATGGCGACTGGCCATCAGAACGAGGCCTGGTACGCTAATGAGGTATAAAAGTGGTGCGTCAGTACGTTGCCCGTGCCCCTAGACGACGTCACGTATGACGAAACATGTAGGGCGGAGCCACGTCTGACATCACCACACGCATACAATCTAGAGGAACGGGAGCGTTTTTTTCACTTTGCCGGCAAATGTCTTATGCTTTTTAAAGGACTTTTATATGTGAGTACCCATCTGTATTGTTTTAATAAATTTTGACTCAAACGAGATCACGCTATGAGACTCTTCTCCTTCTATGGTGCTGTCACGGTGGGATCTATGTGAATGAGTTTCCGAGTTGGAAGATAGGCTGTTTACCCGGAATAACCTGACTGACAGGAAGAGAGGATCCTCTCCGATGAGAGACCCCGCAGAGGGTTACTATCTGCCAGCCTGCAAGACTTGCTAGCGATAGTAAGTCCATAACCTCCGGTAAGAGTATCCTTTATAACAACACAGAGGTGTGTTTATTTCTGGTGGCGGTCTCATCACCTGGTTTGGCGTACCTGAATGAGGAATCAGCATTCAATATTAGTTTCACATTTCACGGTGTTGGTATTTGGACTTTTGGATTGACTTTTGAAACATTTATTTCTCTATGTGATGCAAGCTGGATTGCGAAAGGACTTTCAACTGGTTTTTTCGATTTATTTTGATTTGATCCATCACAATTAGTTATTAACCTTACACATTTTTGCGCAACTGTTTTTTGACATTGTTATTTGGTGTTATTATCACACTATGGCCCTGATTTACTATACCTCCCAAATCTACTCCAGCAGTGTCTTAAAATAACTCCCAGTTAAAGGCAATTACAACTTCAGCTCTCACCCACTCGAGTAAAATAGCACACTTGTAAGCTCTATTTGCCTGTGAAGATGCCTCTCAGGTTAGGTGTTGATGTTGGCTGGGATTGAACTTGCAGTTGTATGCAAGTTCATTGCCCTAAAAAACAAACAAAAAAAACATTTCCACCCCTCTCTCTAATTGTAACAGCCTTAGCCCCAGGGCACATGTCTGAATAGAAAAAAAAAGTTTCTATTTTTTTTTTTCAGGAGCAGTGGTTTTAATAATGGTTAAGGTGAAAAAAATATATATTCCTTTAACCACTTCAGCCCCGGAAGGAATTCACGCTTTAGGACCTGAGCACTTTTTGCGATTTGGCACTGCGTTGCTTTAACTGACAATTGCGTGGTAGTGCGACGTTGTATACAACCAAAATTTGCGTCCTTTTTTACCCACAAATAGCGCTTTCTTTTGGTGATATTTGATCTCCTCTGCGTCATTTGTGATCGCCGCTCTAAATAAAAAAAAAAGCGTCAATTTTTCAAAATAACCAGTTTTTCTTCGTTTTTGCTAAAATACAAATCCAATTGTAAAAAAATAAAAATCTGTTTATTTACTTGTTTTTGGCCAATTTTTATTCTTCCTCCTATCTTTGTTAAATAAAAAATTGCAATCGGCGTTTATTGTTTTGTTTGCGCAAAAGTTGCTGTGTTTAGGGATAATGCAAATGAATTACTGGTTTGCATTTTTTTATTTTTTACTAGTAATGGCAGCGATCTGCGATTTTTAGCGGCACTGCAATATTGCGGCAGACATGTCGGACCATTTAGACATTTTTTTGACCATTG
>BLSH010115257.1:922057-932710 GCA_018402905.1 Glandirana rugosa
ATTGATTAACACTACCTAGTTTAGTTTTATTTAGCTTTTTTGGTCAACTTTCAGGAAAGCGTTAGGTCGAATGTTCACACGATAAAATGAGCTCACCCACTCTCGACCTGATTTACTATACCTCCCAAATCTACTCCAGCAGTGTCTTAAAATAACTCCCAGTTAAAGGCAATTACAACTTCAGCTCTCACCCACTCGAGTAAAATAGCACACTTGTAAGCTGGATTGCGAAAGGACTTTCAACTGGTTTTTTCGATTTATTTTGATTTGATCCATCACAATTAGTTATTAACCTTACACATTTTTGCGCAACTGTTTTTTAACACAACAGTACACAGCCTCCAGAGACTCCTCTGAAGGAAGTGATGCAGGCCCCCCCCCCAGGGGAGACAGTGAGGGAACAACACATGGCCCCAACATACATTCAGAGGCCTCTGCCTCTCCTACCTAGGTCTACCTGCCCGGAAGTGCACCAGCTGGAAGATCCGCCCTCCTCTCCCTACGTTCCAGCGGCTGAAACTGGAAGCCGTGTGCACTGCCGGAAGTCCTGCCCAGCCGGAAATGACGTCACCGAAACGAACGTTGGCTGCCCAGACGCCGCACTGCTGCCGAGACTGCACAGCTAATGCGGTCCTGGAAACTGCCCACATCGCCCAGTCCAATAGTGCAGACCTCTGCCAGCCATTGCCCACGCCAGACTTGAAGAGGAGGAGGACACTGTAGCTACCCCCAACCCGTTGGGCGCTGGGCTAGCCTTAGAAAAAACAAACCGCACCTTGCAAGCCCTAAACCCGCTCCACCTGAAGAGAGTGTGGCCCACCCCTGGTCTCCTGCAGAGCTTCCACCATGGGGGAAGAAACACTACAACTGAGGCCATGGTGGAAGGAAGCAGACTTTAAAGATTGACTGCAGTGTTTCCTGGGAAAATGGGTGGAGCTGTACTCTCTCCAGGTGCTGTCCTAAAAGACGAGGTGAGAAAATGAATTCGCTATGGTCACACAATTGGTTGGGATCGGGGCACACTCTCTGCGTCCTGAGCCCACCCTTTTTTGAAGCCTGTTAGAGCCTCGGGCTCTAGTCAGGTGCCTTAAAAAAAAAAAAAAAAAACTCTTCCTCCTGCCCCTGCCATAGGAATCCATGTGCCCAGCATCCTGAAAGGGGCCGGGCGCATGGATAGGAAGGCGGCAGCAGGGATGGGGAGGCGGTGCCCATGCGCCCTTAATGCACGGGCCGCCCCTGCTAGTATGCATCGCAATAGCCCAATAGCCCAGTATGCATATGCAATAGCCCATTATGTGGCACTTACCTACATACAAAGCCCGCGCTGTCCCCGCATCCATGTCTGGCCCTCTTCCTTCCTGGGCCGCGGACTCTGGCTCTGTGACTGGCCACCAGTCATGGCACTTGTTCGGGAAGAAACGGCACAGGTGCCCATTTCTTCACAGCGCATGCGCCGATGACATTGTTGCACTACAAGGTAAATATCTCCTAAGCGGCGCACATTTAGGAGATATTTACAGTATCTATAGATAAGCCTTACTTATAGGTACAAGTTGTAAAAAGGGGTTTACAACCACTTTAAGTAAACACAGCCAGTGGAGATAAAGTTGACTGTTCTAAAATAACTGGAACCACTACATTGTTTTGTGATTTCTCTGCACACCTTAAGATGACACACCTCGCTCAACTAGCACACCTTGAGGTAGTTCAAAGAATTTATTAGGCTAAGCATAGGGTTAGCAAGTGTACTTACACAAACAATCAATAAGAAAACAATGTTAATAAAGCTAAAGCTGGATACACACTATCCAATTTTCTGTAGATTTTTTCCTTCAGATTTACCAAAACCATATAATATGAGGTCAAACCTTAGGGAGTTTCAATTTGTATGTAATCAGACAACCCCTTGCACTACATGGTTTTGTTAAATCTGAAGACAAAAATCTGCAGAAAATTGAATAATGTGTATGGGGTCTGAGAGATATGGCAAGTGCTGACCCACTGTCATGAATGTGGGCGTCTGAGACAACCAATGTTCCTCTAAGATACCCCCAGGTCACCAAACAGGTACTCGCAAATACAGCGGTGGGTAGGTAGTAGGACCAACTGGTAGTGGACCGGAACAGGACTGATAGAATAAAAATTACAGAGACCCCAACAATGTATTTCACTTGATCAGGGATTGGAAGAAGAACATGGATCAAATGATTGACGATTGAATCTCAGATCTGTAATATACAGTCATGGACAGCAGTAGCATTCTCAACAGGTTTTGACTTGAATTGGTCACAATTTAAGCTGTGGTTGGCCCTGTAGTGCCTACTCAGCTGAACAAATTTCAATCTGAAGATTGAAGAAGACAGGCAGAAAATGCTTAGCCAAAAAGAGTAACAGCAGCCAATTATAAGCAGTATATATGCACTATATATTACACAATTATAAGCAGTCATCGTTTGAATATTCTGACAACCGAAGGAGTAGCAGCTGTCAGAATACAATAGCTGTCAGGGAAGATTCCTCCATTCATATGGTTTAGGCCTCATGCACACAGGACTTTTTTGACTGTTTTTCAGCAACTGTTTTCAGCTGCAGACGTTTGTTGATATGGGAATCTATTGATTTCTCCCATTTAGAAATCTTAATGTGTATGATTAGCCTCAGCCATAGCTTTAAAGCTAAAACTTATATTGTCTAAATACAACAGGGTAGTGTACTGTAGCTGGGTCCTGCCCTTAAAGGGACTATTTTAATATGGTGGGCAGGCTTGTAACCTTTAGGCCAAAAACCTAGCATAGAATAGGAAAAAACATAATTCACTTTGCCCCTCTTAGTGCTCTTTCAGATGGGCAGCCATGGGGTGATAAACTGGGTGGCTGAGCCGCAAATGTAATGCCTCCCAGCCACCCACTCAAACTATCCCAATATAGCCAGATGGGGCCTTATAGATGCCGCAACTGTAATGATTTACCATGCTCATGATATCTTTAACTGAAGATGCAGAGTTGCCCACTAAGTTTAACCACTTCCTCTAGAAGATTTACCCCCTTCATGACCAAGCCATTTTTTGTTTTTTGGCTTTCACTGACAATTGAGCAGTCATGCAACTCTGTACCCACATGATATATATCATTTTTGTCACATTAATAGCACTTTCATTTGATGGTGTTAGACCACCACTTGGTTTTTGAACTTTTTGTGCTATAAATGAAAGAAAAGAAAAAAAAAAAAAAAAGGAAGAACTGAAAATTTTATAAAACATATCCAATAACTTAAAAATCAAATTTCTTCATAAATGTAAGCCAATATGTATTCTGCTACATATTTTTGGTTTAAAAAAATCCCAACAAGCGTATTTTGATTGCTTTGCGAGAACATTTTAGGATCTGCAACCAATGCTATATGTACTGGAATTTTATTTCTTTATTTTTATGCTAGTGATGGTGGTGATCAGTGACTTATAATGGAACTGTGATAGTATGGCGGGCAATCTGACACTTTGTGGGAACCAGTGACAATACAGTTAGCATTGCTAAAAATATGCACTGTCACTGTAATAATGACACTGGCTGGGAAGAGGTTAAGGGCAATCAAGGAGTTAAATGTGTGCCTATCAGTGCTTGGTGCATTTACTGTGCTCTGTTTTTACTAAGGGATGTGCCAGTTTTTAATTCCCTGCCATGCAGGGAAACAAAAAATGGCACATCCCCGCTGACAGGACAGAGCTCTGTATTGTTTACATTCACTAACTCTGTCCTATCATCCTATTTGTCGATCAGCGGTCAGTCAATGGCCAGAACCTGCTGATCGCCTTGTGCTGTGTGCCCCTTTCCTGGAAGTGCTGTATCACGTACTAGATATGTGATCCAGCGCAGGAGAGCCGCTCTGCTGCCGTACTCCTACGTGCGGCAGTCGGCAAGAGGTTAACCATGTGCAATGCATGGGATTGTGGTGTGGTAGTGCAGAATTTTAGGATTAAAGTGGAAGTAAACCCTACTATCCTTTTCAGCCAAGGAAAGTGCCATCTTGGCCTCTGTTTATTCTTCAACTGGCATGATGCTGCACATGTGATTAGTTATGACACCAGCCATTGAATGGTTTGACAGTTTGGCTGAGAGCACAACCAGCGTGACAGTTACATTCCTGGCACATGCAGGGAATGTAATTGTTTTTTTTAAACTGTTAAATCGATGGGTTCACTTACACTTTATATCAGGCGGTGAGGAAGTATCATTACACCTCTTCACTGTTAGTCAAATGCCCTCTAAAAACAATATGTACACAATGAAATTTAGTCTAGAAATAGACCTTGCCATGATTTTATCTGCTGCTAATTACTAGAGATGTCTCAGGCATCCTCTGAACTCACCTCCACCCAAACCTTGGTTTTGCTCTTTTTTTCTAATCCAGTGAGCTGCAAACCAGGTCATTCCCCACCCCACAATACACAAAGGAGCAGGATACTGGTGACATCAGTGCCCTTATATGAGGCCACAGAGGCCATTTCTTCACTGCGTATGTGCCCAATGACATTGGCACATCACAGTACACTGTATATCATCTAAACCGTGCAGATTTAGGAGATATGCAGGGAACCTACAGGTGAGCCTTATTATAGGCTTACCTGTAGGTAAAAGTGGTTGTCAAGGGTTGACAACCACATTGAGGTTGGCTACCCCTGATGTAGTGTATACAATGGGAAAAAATGTGCCCTAAAGTGTTCGGTCGGGTTTGGCTTGAAGAAAAGGTGGCAACCCTATTTGGCACATGGCTTAGGTTTCTAGCCAGTGTTTTCGTGAGTGGAGTATTCTTTTAGCTGAATGAAATGTATGACACATAACAATTCTTTGTGACGTGTCAGTAAGTAAATAAAAAGTTAGTGTACACTTTGCTGAAATGGAAAAATAAATAGAACAAGAGTGAAATGAATTTAGTACATTTAATGTCTAACTAGAATAAATACACTTGGCCTTTCTTCATGCACTCTGAGCACAAAAGATATTTATTTTGTGCAGATGCTATCATTTATACTAGTGTATGAATGTATCATCAAATATCTGTTGAACTTTATATATTTGTAACGCACAAGAATAAATTGATACAGCGCACTGAAATAAATCAATAGTGAAACCGTTTCGAAGACATTATATAAAAAATACACGTTCAAAAATGTCCCAACATTTTAATCGTAATCCCTTGATAAAGTCCTTAGCGACAAAAATGCATTGTAGGCAGAGCTACATGACACAGGCTTTTTAAAATGTATACAATATCTTCTACAGCTGATAACTGCAGCCCTGTTCCAAAACTCCCAACTGATCTATCCCTTTCTATTTACAGATTAGGCACTTCCTACTGAGCATAAAACCACTATCCACATGGAGCAGGGACCCTTTGAATCAATCTGCTCCAGATCAGAACCTCAGACACATGTAATATCTGACCTCTACTACATCAGGTTTGCGGACCGAGACACGATAATAAACAAAACGAGACAAAAATGGGAAAATGAACTGGCTGTGGACATCTCAGAAGAAGATTGGGACCATATATACTACCATGTCCATAAAGGGTCGCTGAATGTGTCAGCATGAGAAAATGGATTCAAAATCCTGTCCAGGTGGTATAGAACACCTGACAAGCTCCACAAGATCTATTCTAATGTATCCCCACTATGTTGGAGATGCAATGCAGCTCAGGGCTCTCTCCACATATGGTGGGACTGACCTCTCATACAGCCCTTTTGGAAGGAAGTACACCAACTCACTAGTAAAATTACGACTTATACGCCCGATTACACACCAGCGCAATTTCTCCTCAACCACACGTCCATCTCACAATCAGCCTACAGAAAGTCTCAGATTTTAAATCTGATTAATGTGGCAAAAAGGTGTATGCCCATTCAATGGAAATATATCACCCCCCTACTATTGCAGAATGGCTCCAACGCGTAGGTGAAATGGCAGAAATGGAAGACTTAGTCCATCAAGCTAGAGAAACTTGCAAGATTTTGCAAAACATGGGCATGCTGGCAACACTTTGCAGAATCAGCTGCATACCATAGACGGCTACAACCCCAAAGGAGCTTGACCTGAGGACAAACGAGACCCCACCAATTAGAATCAATGTAAAAATATATATATATTTCAAGGAGAACAAATCATTAGCCCTATCCCACCCCCCTCCCCATTTTTTTTTCTCTATCATTAAGAAGACATGGCCCTCAGATCATGGTCTACAATAGCACCCCTACAAGTAAAAAGGGCAACACACTCCAGTATGTATGAATTAAGGTTTCTTTATGTCAGTCATTAAAAGGGACATGTTCTGAAGGAGATTTTAGTGATCTGACAACTTTAGGTGTCACCTTAGATTACAAACTTATATATGGTGGATGGACAAGGCTTATTGCTACTCTTTATATGCTTGGTTGGGCAGGTGAGGGGGCGACAGAGCGGGGACCGGACGGATTTGCCCCCACCCCTCCACAGAATGTTCCCAATGGGGTGGTGGAGTGGACTGGAGGCGCATCCGAGCCTACCCTGCAAAGACCAATAAAATTGTTCATGTTTGATAACGTATCCCTGTAGTTGTCAGACGCTTATGGTTTCCCAAAAGTTCATGTTGACTGATTGATTGTAAGTTATCGCTTTCATCACCATGTTAATGGATAATATATATATATTTGTACCTACTCTGAAAAGTATGTAAAACCCTTGTTTTTGCAAAACCTTAATAAAAACCATTGAAACATTAATAAAATCTTTGTGGTTTTACACCATGTTGAGTTTTGGGCTTATGGGTTAGGAAATGCAAAGAAGAGATGCTGTAGTGCTGGGACAAGGTCATCCAGCGCCCAGGGAAAAGATGCCAAATTCTGAGTTCCCCTCCCCCCCTCCCTTAGGGTTAGCACCGGTGTCGCTGTCACGACTCCTGTCAACCTTGTAACAGAAGCAACTGGCACAGGGCACCCCCATCCCTGAAATAAACCATTGCGTCCAAGGCACCCCTCCTGTCCACCCCTTGTCCTGGCCCTGAGTGCCAGAGTAACATCATGAGCTGTGAAACCATCCTAGTTTTTAGTGGTTCATCATTGCTTTTGGAGGATACCCAATGTTTGAAGGATAAGATCAGAGAGTGCATGACGGCCAATGCTTTTATGGCCTTGAGATATAGAGGTCATTATGTTCTGGTGAGTCTTCTGTGTTCTCAGAGGTGGTGGAATCACTGAAAAATGGGTGAATGCTATGTTGCTTCTATATAATCTACAGTAAGTATGACATTCACAGAAAGTGTATGCAAGTTGAAAATCGCTTGGAATACAGAAGAAGAATATCATATCATTCATCACCTATTTGCACAGATTAAATATGTTGGGACATTTGTGGACACATGCTTTTTTTTTTTAAGTTTTGGTTATAGGTTTTGAAAATGTTTTACTATTGATTTGTTTCAGTGTTAGGTCTCATGCACAGTGGACATTAACGCTGCTCTTAGGGGCAGCTGGCACTTTTATTTTCCCCTACTACCAAGCATATCCAGAAGCAGCTGCGTTTTGGCAAGAAACTATTTGACGTGCGTAAACCCATATAAGCACGCCTAAACACGATTTACTGTTAAGCGCATGTGTGTTACTACATTTCAATAGCCTGAATAAATTATTTTTATGCCAAAACGCTGCTGCCAGGAGGAAAGACATCTAGGAGAGATGGCCAAAGCGTCCAGGGCACATGAGACATTAGAGTGTGCTGTATCCATTTATTTTTGGATTATGTGACACACGAAGTTATAGCAGCGCTTGTTTTGTTTTACTGTTAGGTGAAGGGTAGTACAGATCAATAGAATGTCACTACATGTTTATAACTTACTTTTTGTTTATGCATTGAAAGGAGTAGTATAAATTCCGTTTAACTCTTGGGACGACTGGCCACTGCTTGGTTAAAGCAACACTGCGCGTTTAAGTGTTGGCACTTTCAAAAAACGGGTATACTTCTAACAAGGGTATACATAATCACCGCCATCCTCTCTGCTCTGCTTTTCCAGGTAACTGCTTTCACTTTTCTCTGCAACACTAAAGCCAATCTGCCTGTCTGCAACCCATATCTGCCTGCTGTATCCATCGGTAACCACTGACTAAACTCTTCTCTGAAACACTGGGCTACATTGCATGACTGATATCAACTACTGCCTTGTTAAGAATTTGAAACTGCTGTTTATACTTGTCTGTTGAGGTTACACCTACTTTTATTATGGCGTTTTGGCCGAGATCAACCACCAACGCTTATCTTGCAGTCTCCCTCTTGCTTAGCAGTTTTAGGACAGAACACCCCCTCTTTCTCCATGTGCCTTTTGATTAGCTCTAAATTGAATAATTGTTAACCTCCCCCACAACCCCATCCCAGTATAAATTCAATTTAACTCTTGGGGCGGCTGGCGAGGGATAGGCTGGCCACTGCACATTTAAGTGTTGGTACTTTTAAAAAACGGCACTTAAGGCACTACTTTAAAAGGCAAGTACAAACATTAGTTATCCATTACAAACTGTAAATTTCCCCTTTCCTTTCTCTTTCACTCTGCCTTCTTTTCCCCTCTCTCTACTCTCAAACATGCTCATACTAATCTTTGCAGTAACACCCTCTCTCTTCAAACTCTCATTTCTTAACCCCCCCTTTGCCGCCCCACAGCCTATACATATCCCCCTCCCTTTTGCCCTCTCAGTATTACTGCACTTATCACCTACTCATTCTGAGCCTACACAATGCCACCACCTCCACTTCACTGCAGCGCCAGCCCTCATATAGGTCCCACTCCCACCATACTGCCCTCACCCTCCTACTACTCCTTATGTCTGGGGATATTGCCCCAAACCCTGGCCCTCCTCCAGCCAACTCTTACCCCCAAAACTGGCAGTCTACCTTCTCTGACAATAGCTGTAACTCCAACTGTCTTACCTCAATTCCCGATTCCAAAAGTCAGCCCCCCCCTTATGTGTGCCCTCTGGAATGCCCACTCTGTCTCCAACAAACTTGTCTCCGTCAATGACCTTTTCCTTTCCAACTTCCTCAATTTCCTTGCTATTACCGAAACCTGGCTCCAGGAATCCGACACTGCCTCTCCAGCTGCCATCTGCCATGGTTGCCTCCTCTGGACTCACTCACCCAGATCCAGCGGATGAAAAGGAGGTGGAGTTGGACTTCTAAAAACTGTAATAAATGTAGTGGGCTGGCGCTGCCGATTCACAAAATAGTTTTGCCAAATTAATAAAGTGCACAGACGTGCTAAAAAATTTTAATAAAGTATATCGTTGGTTCAAAATATTCGTGGAGCACCAATCGGCTCCAAAGTGTCAAAAATAGGATAATACAACATTTAATTCTGTGGGTGTAATTATACTAATAATGTGCAAAATATACAAATATGTGCAAATATGTGCAAATGAAGTGCAGTCTGGGCTTAAAGTGGATAAAAAGCGCAGGTTAATTCACAATCCAGTTATATATAAATGTACTAATATTGTGCAAAAATAATGTGCAAGTATGTGAAATGAATACAAATTCACCACAAATGGTTTAAAGTGGTTAAAAAGCACCAGTAGGTTCACAAATTTGGTTAAGAACTGTGCGCTCCTATTCTATATATTCCTACTAAGCAAGATGCAAACTGGGCAAAAGCGTTGGAAGTTAATATAAAAAAAAGCATGAATCTGTTCATCAACATGCAAAATATTAAAGCGGTTAAAAAGCATAAATCTACTCATAACCTTGCAGAGCTTCTTCTTATTTTTCCACGTAAATGATACTGTAAAAACTTAAGCTAATATCCACAAATCATACAAAGTCATATGCATAAAAGTCCTGCCCTTCAAGGGTTCTCTTTTACGGGATCTTAATAGACATGAGGAGAAAGAACTTCCATAGCGTAACACTGTACAGTGTAGATAAAACGAACGGTAAGATGTACTCACATAAGAAGTCAGAACCATCACGCGTTTCATCATACGACGTCATCGGAGGTCGCTCCGATGACGTCGTATGATGAAACGCGTAAGGCGGAGCCTGTGCGTCACCACGCTACCTTGGGATTAGCTACACAGTAGCAGGTTATACAGGCGCTGTTCTGACTTCTTATGTGAGTACATCTTACCGTTCGTTTTATCTACACTGTAGTGTTACGCTATGGAAGTTCTTTCTCCTCATGTGTTGGCACCGGCTTTTCTCTCTCCTCTCCGCACCGATCGGTGCATTGTGAGAGGAGAGAGGGGGGAGACAAGACTGCTGCAGTGCTGTGGGCAATGTGTAATGCCCACAGCACTGCTAAGTGACAATCTGCACCCACCCCATCCATTTACCACCCACCCAGCCATCATCACCCATCCATCCACCACCCACCCATCCTCACCCAATCCATCCACCCCCACCCATCCTCACCCACCCACCCATCCCTGCTCACCCATCCATCCATGCTCACCCATCCATCCATCCATGCTCACCCATCCTCACCCATCCATCCTCACCCATCCAGCCATGCATGCTCATCCATGCTCACCCACCCAGCCGTGCTCACCCATCCATCCATGCTCGCCCACCCAGCCGTGCTCAACCATCCATCCATCCATGCTCATCCATCCATCCATGCTCACCCATCCATCCATCCATG
>BLSH010115257.1:939959-969256 GCA_018402905.1 Glandirana rugosa
GATTTGGGGGATGCAGAGGAGGTCCTGGGCTGGGAGGGGGGTGCAGAGGAGGCCCTGGAGTAGGAGGGGAGTACACTGGAGGCCCTTGACTGGGGGTGCAGAGGAGGCCTTAGACTAGGAGGGAAGTACACCGGAGGCCCTGGACTGGGGAGTGTAGAGGCTCTGGACTTGAAAAGTGGGGTTGATAAAAGACCTGGATTCGGAGAGCAGGGTGCAAAAGAGGCTCTTAACTTGAAGTGGGCTGTAAAGGAGGCCTTGGTCTAGGAGTGGAGTGCAGAGGAGGCCCTGGACTAGGAAATGGTGGTTGGTGTGGCAAAGGCCCTTGGATAGGGAGGGTACAAGGGAGATACTGGACTAGATGAGGGGGTGCATGGAGGTCCCAGATTAGGACCACAACATAAATAGGGACATTTATCAATTGTCGCAAGTAATGCCAAACAGGAGCAGAGAGACAGGCCGTGTGATAGATTTATTAAAGGAGGAGAAGTACAGCCAAAGCCTGATTGTTTTGCACTTCTGTTACCCATCTACAGCCAAGAGTGGGCTTAAGCACGCTCTTGGCTGATGTCACAGAGTCGGTCCAGGCTGGGGAAAGATCGCAACCATATAGTTGGGATCTGTTTACATGCCTGGATCAGCACCCAGCTCAGCCTCTCAGTGAGCTGCTTAGAGCCTGAGCTGGCCGCTCCCACCCCTCCACAGCCCAGTGTTTCAGTGGGGGGGGGGGGGGTTGGGGGGCTGAGCAAAGCCAGGGACTGACAGCCACCAGCTCTCTGCTCAAGGAGCACTGAGAACTGAATGATGATCGGCTATTTGATTACTTGGTTCTCAGCCTTAGAGCCGGCGGGAGGACAGATGCAGTATCTAACCAAGTATGGATTCATAAATAATATTCCCACATTTCTCTTTTAATTACACGACATCTCCTCTTTCCTGCTATCTGGCCCACATGACAATTAGGCCTCATTCACATGGAGCATATGCATCCATGCTCAGTGTGATGGCCGTGTACCATATGGGGATGCTTGGTGTTCTGTGCATCCTTGTGCAGGCAGTCCAGTCAAAGTCAATTGGGACACAGCAGCTCCATGGACATAGTTGAATGTCAAAATTTGACAAGCAGACAGGAAGGGATGCATGTATCCGAATGCACAGTGTCTGCATTTGAATCTATGCACCCACTTCTATAAGTGAAGTTCTCTGGTGGATACAGATGCAGCAAAAAGAGTCTCAAGTAGGGGGGGAGGGCGCAAGTTGCAATCGCAACCCGGCCCCAGGCTGCAGGGGGCCCGTGTGGCTCCCCTGTCAGGTTTGTTTAAACTTGTGTGAGAAAGAGCTGGAGTTGGGGGGGGGGGGGGCCAGCTGGCGGTCCTAGATACGGAAGACTGCATGCCTTTTGACTCTACTCTGTGGATGCAGCTAGTGCCAGGCTAGACAGGAGGGCCGGCGTAGTGGCATATAAGAGAACCGATCTCCTCGAACTCCTGAATCCTGCAAGGCTTTCAGCGGCTGCAGGAGCAGGATCGGTTCTCCTATATGCCGCTCCGACGGCCCTCCTATCCAGCCTGGTTATAGCTGCATCCACAGTGTAGTGTCATGCAGTCTTCCAGACCTAGGACTGCCAACGCCGCCTCCCAGCTCCGCCCTCGACTCCGGCTCTGGCTCCTGCTTTTTGCCTCAAGGCTGTTCCTGCTGCCGGAATGGAAAATAAATGCTCCCTGCCCCGAGGCCACTCCAGGTAAGCTGCAAACTGCTCCCTCCTATACTGCCCTCTACTACCCCACTCCCATCAGGCTGTCCCTCCATACTGCCCTCCACTGCCCCCCTCCATGGTGTCCCCCCATACTACCCCCCCCTTCCATCATGCTGTCCCCCCATACTGCCCTCTACATCAAAAATTGTAAAAAAAACCCTATAAATAAAATTGTAAAATAGAATGGTAAAAAATAAAAAATTCTGACCAAGTCCACTACCCTGCTGACCACGTCCACTGCCCTGCTGACCGACACCATTCACAGTCAACGCTGGCAGAATTACCAGGGTTGCAAAGGTCGCACTTGCGACTGGGCCCTGGCCTTCCAACACCATGGCGGGGCCCAAGACTGCAGGAATGACCAACATATGAAAGGGATCCACTGCGGGGCCATAAAGGGTCCTGGGATCAGTGGGAAGGGCTCGGAGGGAATGGTCCAGGCCGGAGGTCGGGGAGCCCTTCATGGCTTCTTGCGCCAGGGCTCTGAAGGTTCTAGCCTCTGTCTCAGCATACAGGACCTGTCTCAGAACCTGTCTGAATGAGCCCTTAGGGGGATTTATTAAAGCTAGAACAGACAGAATTTGGAACAGCTGTGCATGGCAATCAATCAGCTCATAGCATTCATTTTTAAAGCTGAACAAGCTGAAGATTGCATGGCAACCAATCAGCTGCTATCCTCAGCTTTAAAAATGAATGCTATGAGCTGATTGGTTGCCATGCACAGCTGTTCCAAATTTTGACTGCACCAATTTTGATAAATTATCAACGCTGTGTTTTACATTTCTTACTCCTGACTACTGCATTCTAAGTACAGCACATTCTTGTTAAAATGGTTGTATAGGCACAAGATTTTTAATCTTCATGCATTCTATGCATGAAGGTAAAAAGCCTTCTGTGTGCAGCTCCCCCCAGCCCCACCTAATTCTTGTCTGAGCCACCTCTCGATCCAGCAATGTCCATGAGAGCCTTGGCTGTCTGGGGGCTTGCACTACTGATTGGCTTTTGACAGCAATGGGAGCCATTGGCTCACACTGCTGTCAATAATAACCAGTGAGCCAATCAGAAGATGGAGGGAGCAGAGTTGAGCCATGGCTCCTTGTGTGAATGGACACACAGATCCGCAGCTCGGGAGCGTGCCTGCTTGGGTGCCCCCATAGCAAGCTGCTTGCTGTTGGGGCACCTAGAAAGAGGGAGGGGCCAGGGGTGCTGGCAAGGGACCCAAGAAGAGGAGGATCTGAGCTGCTCTGTGCAAAACCACACAGAGCAGGTAAGTAGAACATGTTTATTATTTAGAGAAAAAAAAAATACAAGACATTAATATCGCTTTAAGATTAGAGGTGTGTAGTAAAGGATATGTAATAGAGCAGTTTTACTTTATTAAAATGAGTGTACTGAGGTTTGTACTGTCCGCTACATACTCACTTGTGACAGTCATTAAAGCATATGGCCCGTTAAGCCCCTCCTATTGTTGATGCAATCTGACCACACCCACCATTTGGCATGACGCAGCTATATTGCCACATATCATTTTCCTTGGGGGGGAGGGGTGGGGGGGTGCAAAAAAAATATCCAGCCCCAGGTGCCAGATGTGCTGGCTATGCCACTGTCTGGACGTACACAGAGAAAGTTTTGCCACTGAATAATTGAAGGACCCCACATTACTAGGGGCCTGGGAGAATGTAGTGAAAATAGATGAGGAATTAGTTAACCCTAACGAGAGGATTACTCTCTCGTACGTCATGGAAAGGGACCTGTTATACCGGGTGTCACAGAGGTTAGAGGAAACAATTAAGCAACTGGTGGTGCCCAAACCTTACCATAAGTTGGTCTTAGAACTGGTCCATGGGCACATTCTTGGGGGACATTTATGAGCTGAAGAGACCTGGGAAAGAAATCACCCAGAGGTTCTATTGGCCTGAGATCATTAAGGAAGCGGAAATGTACGGTTCCTCCTGTCCAGTGTGTCAGATTTCTGCAACCATGCCATATTTCCGCAGTCCTTTGGTACCCTTGCCCATCATCGAGGTCCCTTTTGGAGAGGATAACCATGGACCTGGTTGGTCCCTTGTTGAAGTCCACTAGAGGGCACCAGCACATCTTAGTGATATAAATTCAAAAACAAGTTGCGCTAACTCCTATTAGAAGTCCAAGAAAGTCCTTCAGTGCTGATAATGAAACACAAAAGTGAAAAAGGAAAGAAGAAAATATTTCACAGTGCAAGTGAAATGAATGAATCCTGAGTATTCTCAGAGATGGATTTCTCCATGAGAAGTCCAGCATCATCTAGCCCAAGAACATCTGTTTTTAAAGTTCAGAGGATATCCCACGATGTAAATATAGAATGGTATGAAGAAGCCTTCACCAGACACATGCACACCTCAAGTGCTTTAAGTGGAGGGAATACCTTTACCAGATAAGATGGACACACTATGTCTAGTGGGTCATTAAAGCTGGCAGATGTAACCTTCTGCAAGGTATACAGACAGAACTCCTCCTCTCTACACGCATAGGAATGGATACCAAGCTGACAGTTCACATAGACATCACATCTCCACCGGTTAGGGCATTAAAAAAGGAAGGAATCCATAGTGTAAAACCATAGGACCAAGTTTAATAAAAGAAATAGTAGGTACTCACATTTAAAAAAGGTGAATCACATGTAAAAATGCCGGCATGTACTGAAAACAAACAAATGTCCCGTTCCTCTCCGAACGTTACAGGCGCGGTGGCGTCAAAACGTGTCTCCGCCCTACATGTTTCATCATAGATGACGTCGTCCAGGGGCACGGGCAACGCGCTGACGCACCGCCTTTTATAACCATAGCGAACCAAGCCTCGTCTTGACTGCCGGCCGCCATTTTTTAGGAGTCCAGACGTCCAGGGGTGGCGACAACCGGACCCCACCCCTTGGACGCCACCACTCCAGATAGCCACGATCATATTATTACAGACCTCGATGTTATAGTCATAACTACAAATGTGTGTATGTTCATAAGCCTTGGCAGTCCGAGGGTGTCAGCCTCTCCAATTATCACTAGAGGAGCGAGTGGTATTAAAACCATCCGCCTCCCTGTAATCCTCTCCATGCTCGTCACCCCCAGTGACCGATCATATCTGACCTGGCACAAATGCCTGCGTCTCAAAGAGAACAAATTCTTTTGAACAGACTTCCCGGGACTGCCAATCCTGTATCCCAGTATCTCTTCAAGATTAAAAGATAAAAACAAAATACATCTTATCAAACTCCGTATTCTAAATGCCGAGCACCGCGGCTTGCACCCCCAAGTGTGCAAACAGAAGAACATTCCCTAATTTCACCTACTTATTTCACCTTAAGGAATTCCTCCTAAATATAGATATCTAGAATAATGACCCCTTTTGTTTATCTGGTATGTCAAATCCCCTCAAGATAAGACTTTCCTATTCTGGGGAAATTATGAATTATCAATGAATGCATTGATTTCTACATTTGCATTGAGGCCTCTAGGTCTCAAAGTCTGGGCCCTAAATATCCAACTCATTTCGAGTTTAGAGATCTCCCTTCTTTTGTAGCCACCACTCCAATGCAATCTCAAAGCATCAATTCCTAAAAAGGAAGTTCCCTTAAGGTTTCTATCATGGACTTCCTGAAAGTGTCTGGACAGGGGGTGTTTGATAAAACCCCTTTTAATGTTCCCTATATGTTCTTTTAACCTAACCTGTAGCGGTCTAACAGTTCTCCCGATGTATTGGAGACCGCATGAACAGGTAATGGCATAAACCACGTTAGCTGTATTACAAGAAATGAACGATTTGATGGGGAAAGTGACCCCAGTGCTATTAGATGGAAAGTGACAGTTTTTCTTTCTCTAATGCTGTTGACTTGACAAACAGCACACCTTCCACATTTGTAAAAGCCTTTGAAATTCTGAAAAAACATTGGCTTTTCTAGTGGAGGGTTGCAGACACTAGGTGCGAGCATGTCCCTAAGGGACGGAGCTCGCACATCTTAGTGATAAATGGACCAGTGGCGGATGGTGAAATTTTAGGATGGGGGAGTGCCAGCCCCGCCCTTCCTTTTTGACCTCTCCCACTTCTCATAAGCCCCACCCTTTATAGATTCCACCCATTGTGTCAGGAGTATACAGCCCATCATCACCAAATAGGGTATACAGCATCGCCAGATAGTGGTATATACACAGCACCACAGATAGGGATATACAGCCTCACCACAGGGCTCGTGGCACTGACAGAAGATCCCCTCAGGGTAGTCGGGACATCAAAGTCCCACACTAACCCCATCTAGGAGCAGGCAGCAAGCAGAGTGGTGTCCAGCGAGCGGGGAGCAGGCAGAAGGCAGAGTGGTGTCCAGCGAGCAGGGTGAGGCTTGGCATTGGCTATGCATCCTCCTCCTACGACGAGAAAGGTGTCCAATAGGATTGCCTGTCTTCTCCGCCAATCTGGAAACTGGTAACATACCGGTGCTTCCCGATTGGTGGAGATTTGCCTAAGGGCTTGTGGTGGCACACTCTGTGCCACAAGCCACACTATATTGAAGTCTATTAGAGTTTATGGCTCTAATGAGATGCTTCAAAGTAACCCCTGCAGCAGTAATTCATGCGGCCTGCACCTCAAAAGGGGATGGCCACATGAATAGGGGGTGGTCACGGGCGGCCATGGATAGATTCATGTTATGCATGAATCTATCCATAGCATAGATGGGGGTTGTAAGGACAGAGGGGTGGCCTCTGTGCACCCACTGTAATGGACTATGCCACCCATTACCCAGAAGCGATTCCTCTTAGAAACACCTGAAGCGCCCCCCCCCCCCCCCATAGTACTAGGTGCTTTATGTGGTGGGTTTTTGCAAATTTAGTCAGGCCTGACAATAAGTGCAGGCCTGACTGTTTTAATCTGGGCAGGGGAGTGGCCCATGCAGAGCTGGAGATTGCAGGAAGGAACACCCCTTGGATACTCCTCCCTTTTGCTTCTGGAAGGCTCTGGAAAAGGGGATGAATGAGATGGTGTCACTTTCTGAAGTATGTTAAGGAGCCCTGACCAATCCCCATCCTGGATTGGCAGGGGACAGGCCTCCTTAAATACTGTGATCTGCCCAGCTGGGAGAGGAGAGTGTCAGGTGGAAGAGGGAGATGTAGCAGAGGTGCTGTGGAGGCCTCACCTGGGAAGGGAGTCCCCAGTCTGGGAGGTGACCTTAAGGCCTGGTGGTTCGGGTGCAGCCAGGAAAAGGTGTTGGTTCCTTGAGCAGCACAAGGGAGCAGGAGAACAGCAGAGAGGCTACATAGAGGACTCTTTAAAGATCCACCGGTGTCTGAGTGGCAGCCCCTGGGAGCTGGATGAGAAGGCTGGGAGAACAGTGGACAGTCTGTAGAATTCAGAGGAGCCTGTCGGGGGAAGGAGTGCCTGATAGATGGATGGGCTGGGAGTAGTAGTTCATCCAGTGCCCAGCTAGTACCAACGTACTTAGTTACACAAATGAGGGCCCGTGGCTCTTGCCCACAACGGGTTGTCCGGAGGTCCTGCTAGCAGTAGAGCAGGCCTCACCATGTGCTAGCTGTGGTGAAAGAGGAAGTGTCATGGAGGCTTGATAAATTTCCCTTCAGGCCTAACAGGAAGAAAGCAAGTGTTGTGCAGGAGAGAAGTGAAGGAGTGTAACAGTCAGCAAGTATTAGTGTAACAGTCAACAAGCGTCTGTGCTGGAGGAAGAAGGGGTGTATATAATGGTCCTATATCCTAATTTAACCCCTCAATAAAACAAAAACAAAGTACCAGCCTGTTCAGTGACTACGGATGAACGGAAAAGTGTGTGATTGTAGGTAGAGAGACAGGTGAACAACAACTACCAGCCACCCCTAAGGGGGCCATTGGCTACACACCTCTGCCAAAACCATTGCCAAAGAGCCATTTCAGGTTTTTAGCCGTATGGGCATTCCTAAAGAAGCACTATCTGACAGGGCACCCCGTTTATGTCTAGAGTAACCAAAGAGCTTTGCAAACTTCTTAAAATTACCCAATTACGTACTTCAGTGTATCACCCTCAAATAGATGGGTTGGTTGAAAGATTTAACAAAACGTTAAAACAAATGCTGAGGAAGGTAGTTGATAAAGATAGAAATAATTGGGATTGTCTGCTCCCTTCTACCTCCTTTTGAGCTACTGTATAGGAGGCACCCACGGGGACTATTGGACGTTGCCAGGGAAACATGGGAGAGTGAGAGTTCCCCTCATAGAAGTGTGATTGAACATGTGGCACAAATGCAAGACAGAATTGCGCAAGTGATGCCTATTGTGAAGGAAAATTTGGCACAAGCCCAGTTGGCTCAGCAGAGGATTTACAATCATGGGTCCCAGGTCTGTTTTTTGCTCCAGGTGATAGGGTGTTGGTCCTCACGGTCGAAAGTAAATTCCTAGCCAATATGACAGGTTCCATATAAGTGTTGAAAAGAAATGGGTGATGTGAATTATAAAATTAGCCAACCAGGAAGACGAAAACCTGAGCAGAGATATCATGTGATTTTGCTAAAACCATGGAAGAATAGGGAATCCTTAGTTGCTGAGACTACCCCACTTTTTGCTCCGCCTAACCTGGTTATCCCTGAAATCAGGATAGCGGAGACTCTGTCCAAAACTCAGCAACGGGAAGCTAGGGAGTTAAACATGACATTGTCACCACACCAAGGGAAAGGGAGTTAAAACCTTATCGAATTCCCGAAGCCCGCAGAGAGAGGCAATTCGCCAAGAAGTAAAAAAAAAAAATAAAAATTAATTAAAAAATGCATGAGCTGGGGTTTATAGAATAGTCAAATAGTGATTGGTCCAGTCCTATTGTGTTAGTGCCCAAACCAGATGGAAGTTGGCGGTTTTGTAATGACTTTCGCCACTTGAATAAACGTTTAAGTTTGACACCTATCCCATGCCTAGGGACAGCCCGGTTTATGACGACGTTAGACTTGATCAAAGGGTATTGGCAAATTTCTCTCTCAGAATTGGTCAAGGAAAAAACAGCATTTGTAACTCCAGAGGGATCTTTCCAGTATATGAGGATGCCTTTTGGGTTACAGAATGCTCCGACCACATTTCAACGGGTAATGGATAAGACCCTTTGGCTTCATCGAGCCTATGCTGCTGCATACCTAGATGACGTGGTCATCCATAGTGAGGATTGGGACTCCCACTTAACAAAGGTTCAGTCTGTGTAAGATTCCATCTGGAAAGCTGGGTTTACAGCCAATCCACAAAAAAAAAAAATATAATAATAATAATATTATAATATATATATATATATATATATATATATACACACACACACACCACATTTGTTTTCCTCGGTTTTGGCTGATTTATATTCTTCCTCATATTTTTGGTAAAAAAAAAAAAGAAAACGCAATCGGCGTTTGATTGGTTTGCGCAAACGTTGCCGCGTTTACGGATGAGAATTCATTTCTGGGGTTTTTATTTTATTTTTTACTAGTAATGGCGGCAATCTGTGATTTTTAGCGCTACTATGATATTGGGGCAGATATGTCGGACCATTTTGACATTTTTTTGGGACCACTGGCATTTATACAGCGATCAGTGCTATAAAAATGCACTGATTACTGTGTAAATGCCATTGGCAGTGAAGGTATAAACCTGCAGGGGGCGCTCTAAGGGTTAACTGTGTTCCCTGGGTGTGTTCTAATTGTGTGTGTGCTGGGCTGGCAGGGGTATAGGAGTGATCACGGCTTCCATATACAGGAAGCCTGTGATCACAGCCCTTCCCCCTCCATGTTTACACGGACCTCCATTCAATCACTGCGGGGGGGGACCATCGCGGGTAGCCGGCGGTGATAGAGTCCGCCCTACCCGCTCCCTGGCCCCCCCCCCGGAACACAGTGAGCCCCTTAAATTAACTTGATCCGCAACATTACACTTGTTTTAATGTCCTCTACTGATGCGGTTAGGCCTGAAGAGCCCCGTTTGACCTTTTATAGGAGGGCCACTTCTGTGTATCAGTTTGACCTCAAACCCATCTCCAATACTTGTGGTAATTCAGACACTTTCGTTTGGGTATACTGGATGGATGAGGTCTCAGTCCATCTCCAAACGACGCAGACCTTTGAAGGTGTAGTGCTGATAGCAGCAACAAGGTAGTTTTAGGACTTGACACTTGGATATCTGAGATCTTTCCTTTAGCCATACGAAATACTGCTTCAGAGTTACTGGCCACCCTGAGGAAGCCCTATACAGCTGAATGGAGTGTAAGAACACGTGTCCCTCACTATTTGGAAGACCCAAGGGAAAGAGTCTGCCCAGGTCTTGGACTGGTTTACCAGGATATGCAAAAGGTTACTGCCAGAGAGTAAGGACACGCTTGAGCCTATCTACCAATTAATCCCCCGTCTAGGTGTACTTACATATGATTTGATTGCTGCATCAGGGAACAGCAGACTCCATCCTTTAATCCTGCAAGGTTTTCCTATGTTCTAGTATACCTGAATTTTGGAGTAGGTGTCCTGGCTTAAACAGGGTTTCAAACACTAAAGATGAGGCCTCCAGATGAGTCTTTACTTTTTGATCTCCAGCATCTATGTATACCTTGTGTAAATTTGGATGATACAGTTGACCACCTTCTACCAAGTGGTTTTAGAAGAACTAAGACATATATGCCAAAAACATCCCCAGGGAATACCAGAAAAGAAAAGGATGGAAGAGCCGCTTAAAAGCCTAAAAGAGAAAGATCACATCATTATCAGGCAGGCGGATAAAGGAGGAGGTGTGGTTATACAAGATAGAGAAACCTATTTGGAAGAAGCCATGAGACTTTTGAGTGATAATTCCACATATCAAAAACTCTCCAAAGATCCTCTTCCAGAATACAGAAACTCACTAAAATTCATATTAGACGAGGCTTTGAAGAAACAAATCATCACCAAAAGCGAGTACCAATTCCTCTTCAACCAGTTTCCCACCACTCCCCACTTCTACCATATTCCCAAAATCCACAAAGACCAGTTAAACCCCCCAGGTAGGCCCATAATAGCAGGGATAGACAGTCTTACAAGCAATTTGGGCTGCTATATCGATCATTTCTTGCAAGAATTTGTCATCACTTTACCTTCCTATGTCAAAGATTCGGGCCGCATGTTGGAGATATTATCCTCCATGAAGTGGAAATCGGAATACAAGTGGGTGTCTCTTGATGTAGCCTCACTTTATACATCTATAGAGCACCAGTATGGCCTAAAAGCTGTCAAGCACTACCTACTCAACAGCGAGTTACATCCATCACAGACCCAATTCCTGCTTGAATGCATCGATTACACCCTCAATCACAACTACTTCTTTTTCATGGGCACCCACTACAGGCAAATAAGGGGCACTACCATGGGAGCCAGGTTTGCTCAAAGTTATGCCAATTTGTTCATGGGCTATTGGGAGGAGGAGTGCATCTGGAACAATAACCCATACGGAGCAAACCTGGCTCTCTACGCAAGGTATATCGATGATATACTGATTGTCTGGAAGGGAAGTGAAGATGAGTTTGTAGGCTTCCTCTCCCATTGTGGGGGGAATGCCTATGGCATCTCTTTTACCCATGTAATCAATGACAACAACCTAATTTTTCTGGATCTCGAATTAAGGGTAGATGACGACAACAACATCATATCCAAAACCCACTTTAAACCGAGTGCAGGTAATTCATACCTACATGCGGAAAGCAGCCACCATCCCAGGTGGATTAAGAATGTCCCATTTGGGCAGTTTTGTTGACTGTCCAGAACTTGTACCATCAAAGAGGACTACGAGATCCAAGGGAACATCCTGAAAACGAAGTTCAGAGAAAAGGGATATAAAGAGGAACATATCGAAGAAGCCTACAACAAATATAGAGCCCACTACGAAGGGGGTACACAGCCAGGTTGTACACAAATGTCCAAAAAATCTGAAAAAAACAAAGTGGTTAAGCAAGGATCTGTTCGATTCAGCACCACGTATAACACCAGAGCCTTTGACATCCAGCGGATTTTGTCTAACAACTGGAAAATCCTGAAGCAGGATCCGGTCCCGGGTAGAACAATTCCTGACAGACCAGAGATCGTGTTTAGGAGATCGAGGAATGTCAGGAGCTATATAGCACCAAGCAGAGTCCGCAACCTCCAAAACAAACAGAGCTTTAAGCTGGGCCCCTGGTCTTCTATTTTCGACCAGCCAGGTAGCTACAGATGTGGTGTGAAGAACTGCGGGTCTTGCTCGTACATGTGGCATAGGAAAAGTCCTTGGTAACAATGGTCGAACCCATAAGATCAGACAGTTCATCAACTGCGGTACCTGCTTCGTGGTGTAAGGCCTGATATGTCCTTGTGGATTATTGTACGTAGGGCGCACCACACGCCCCTTAAGGGTGCACTTCGGTGAACACAAATGCAGCATACTGGCCAAGAAAGAACCCTCTAGGACCAAGAGTAGGGCCAACTACTCGGTTCCCAGGCATTTCGAACTGGTACATCAAGGTAATCCTGCTGGGTTGAGAACCTTTGGTATAGAGGCTATAGGAGGTGATCTGGACAGTGGTAGTAGATTCAAAAAGCTTTGTAAAAGAGAAACTTTTTGGATATTCACTCTAGGATCTTTGACGCCGGGGGGACTCAATGAGGACCTTGAAATACATGGAGCCATCAACTAATAGGGGTTCATTGCTCCCTCTGGGTCCTCCATTCGATCCCCCTGAGTCCAGCCACGTGGTTCTGGTTTCTCCCTTCCATTTTCCTTCCCCCCCCCCATAGTGGGTCTTCGTCTTAGTCCCTTCCAGTACCCTTTGATTCTTTTTCCCCCCTGTATCCCCCGTTATTCTCTCCGGTATTTCCTCCGGTACAATCCGGATTCCGATAGCATCTAAGGTCACACTTGGGCGTTTGATTATACACATGTATGTTTATCCCTCTCACATATATGTTTATATATATATATATATATATGTGTGTGTGCACGCTCAATACTTCATACATGTATATACATTTCTTTTTATATATTGCATGCCTTTATGTATGTTTTTTTATATATGTGTATTTTTTGTATACATATACATGTATGTGTATATGTATGTGTGTGTATACATATATTTATATATATATATATATATATACACATTCATATATGGGATTTTATATTCTTACAGCATTTTTTTATCTTTTTACAATTGATTTTAATCGATTTTTAAGTGCCCCAATTGACAGATTCATTGTGTCGAGATGATGTATCATGTAATATATAAGTTCATATTGTTATATCATGTTGTCAAATTGAGCTTTCAGTAGGCAACACAGTCTGCCCCTGGCCACCCATACGTTGAACTTAGGGGATATATAGTCTGTCTGGCTGCAAGAAATTCACACTCAATTTGCAGACAGAGACCCCCCTTTCCTTTGCATTCCTATCATATACTTCTCCCACTGATTAACTAAACATAGACTGTCATTATCTACATCTTCTTTATCCTCCTCCCCTACTGCCACGCACAGCTAGGCAGCTCCAATAAGATAATCATCCACTAGATGGAGCTCACCCATATCGACTTCAGCAGGACTGGACAGTATAAGAGGCTATTTAACAACATCAACATCCAGAGCAATTGTGAGAGCGTGCCTTGCTCCACAATGAGGCCTGCAACTCAGGAGAGGGCGGGGCCGTGAGCGCCGCCCTCCAGCACGCACTAAAGGTTTCCACTTCACTGAAGTGAGGCTTGGAGCGCGAGAGGGGGCGGAGCTGTGAAGCACCGCCACCCAGTGTGCGTTCCACAAAGACCTTCCGGGCTCCCAGCGGAAAGTACACTACGAGTGGAAGCCCACCATCCGTATCCACAGCAAAGGCTTTGCTGTGCTCCAATGGATTGCAGGACGGAGGCTGTGAAGCAGTACCTCTGGAGAGGCAGGTTGTTCCTCTACCAATCCTCCGATTGGACATGGCTCAAAACAGGAGAAGTCAGGTACAGCCTTATTATTATTATTATCAATTTCTCACATCGTTAGAAGCCCAGCATCATGCAAAATTGTCTTTAGGGGGGGATCCGTTGGTTGTAGTAGTCCTATGCTTTGGAGGATGGGAACTTGTTCAGTTGCACAACGAAGCTGAAGTTATGGCTAATTTTTCCCTCCTCCCCAAAGCACAACATGCGATACAGGATTAAACAGTCCACATAGGGATATTATCACTTACATGGCCATCTTCTATTTTTATGATAAAAGTGGTATATGGAATGCAGGGGAGGGAGGAGTCAAGAGCCCAGTGGGAGGACGGACCAGCCACTCACGGCATCTGAGCTAGTGGGCGGGACTAAAAGAGGACCCCACCCCCCCTCATTAGTGCAGACTGGGTGCTTTAAAACTGAAGCTCGTGTGTAGCAAGCCAGGCTCTGAGGAAGAGGCTACGGCCTCGCAACGCGTCAGCCAGTCCATCCAGGCTACCAGTGGGAGGCGGTCGTACTGATGTGACCTACTCCTTAACATTGTTGCTTGTCACAAGATATGTCTGTGAGTATGTTTTTATGACTTTTACACATTAAAAGGTATCAAGGATAATGCGCTAGGCCAGTGCGCCCTTGTGTGCTTTTTTTGATACAGTTGACCACGCTGTGTGAGGTTTTTATACCTTAGGAAGGTGACTAGGAGGATCCTGAATCTGCGACTGTACCTGAGGGTACCCTGACCTGCAAGCCACTGGGCAACTATTATCCTCCTGACTACTGGATGAATGCGGATCCTGATAAAGGAACCTGGAGGCCGAGTTTTGCCAGATATACCTATTGGCTGATCTGCAGCCCTCATTGGGTGTTGGTGGTTCTACTGCTTCCACCTCGGGGAAGCCATCCCGGTACTTTCCTGATAGCCTTCTTTGCTGTAGATAATGACTTGGACTGCTTGTTGGTTTGGGGACCACCCTTCAAACTCCAATGGCCTTGTATCTTATGGTGTTTGACCGGAAGTTCTATGAAACCAGACCCCAAAAGGGAGATGCCTGACAGAAGTTGAATAGCTTGCCTCGGATCTTACTATTCTGCTACTGTTTAGAGCATAGCTGAGGTTCTATTTGTTACGATTTCCACTTACAAACCATTGCCACTCTGATCTTGGACACCTTGTCCTTCCTTGGCATGATTACCAATAAAGTAACTAGATTGGCATGCCAGGTAGCTTGAAAGCTGAAAGATCTAACTGGCTTGGCCACCATCACAGTTTCCCTCGTGGAGTCACTTGCTCCTGGTGTGGGAAGCAAGGCTTCCCATGCTATTGAACCTGTTAGTTCTCAACCTTCCAGTGAGACCTGAATCCTCTGGATTACTATACACTTCTTTTCCGGCCTCGAGACCAAGAGATAGTGAAGATTAACTGCAGGTGAGGCACACGAACATGTCCACCATATGGACACTGTTCCTGTGATGCTTCTTTTATATGCCGTACAGTATCTTGCAATAAAAGGACGTTGGATCCTGGGTTGGTATGCAGCCATTCCCTCTTTTACTTTGACCAAGGAATGCCACAGCTTGGAACAAGCTATTAACGAACAAGATATTAACACTGTTTTCTTCCCTGAGGGTAAGACTACCATACTCTTCTGAGCTCCTCGACTCTTTACAGGACAGTCACCACCAAAATGAGATTAGTCTTCTCCTGTTAATGACTCCTCCCAGTTTGAACATTGCCTAACTAGCTTTTGTCAGACCTGAAGAGTGTTGAGCCAGCTAGCTGTGCCCGAACAAGAACACCTGTAGCCCTTGTTTTGAACGCCAGCCACTACTGGACGTAATGTCCTGACACTGTCCTGAATATGTGGCAAGGCCAACAGTTATCTAATGAACTCGCAGTGCCACTCTCAAACAGCCCAACTGTAATGAACCATGTACCTGAGAGAGTGGAGCCTGTCTCTTGTAGGGGGAGACCTCTCATACAGCTCTGACTCAGAGCCCACTGGAATGGGAACAGTGGTCTCGTGAGTACAGCGATGTAGGAGTGCCCCTGGATGCTGGAGTGGAGCTGGATGCAGAGCACAGGACAGCAGACAGCTGAAACAGCAGCAGCAGATCAGCAATCACGGTAGCTGGATACAGGCAGGCAGAAGAGGCATGAAACAAGCCGGGTCGGGAACAGATAAGCAAGCAGGCAGAATCAGCAGACAAGAGATGGTCGGAGAACAGGCCGGGTTCAGTAACAGGTATCAGGCTGGCAGAAGAAGCGAAGTCAAACAAGCTGGGTCAGGATTGGAGAAGGCAGAATGGTCAAGGCAAGCCGGGTCGAGCAGGTAGTAGACAACAGATAGCAGGTATCAGGAACGGACTAGCTGCAGATCAGACAGCACTTAAGCCAAGGTCTGACTTCCTTATAAAGGCCCATGTGATGTGCTGACATAGATGCTGTGTCCTAGAGCCCTCCTGCTCTGACGGATTCTGGGTCCTAGAGTCCTCCTGCTATTGGTGCCCTGACAACATCCCTGCGCATGCGTACATGTGCACGCCTCCGAACAGTCGTGGGAACCTTTGTTTGAATCCGTGCGCGCATGCGCACAAGCATGCGCGATCGCACCGCTTGTCTGGATCCCTGACACCAGCGCAGGTACTTGCAGGAACATGGATCTACCGAAGTGTGTATATCCTCCTCTGCTGGGTCTCAGGCCAACCTGCCATCTCACCTGATGGCTTGACTACTTGCTTGCCATGGTTCTATCTGATGAACTCGGATCTTCATCTTTCTTCATGCTTAAAGCCAAAACCTGCTTTTGACTAAGAATATTGGGGAGCACACTCCTTGACATGTTCTCTTGAACAGGTGGTTTACCAATCAACCAGATGTGGTAACGCTTGCCTCCAGCATTGGTTGCTCTGGGGAGTCCTAGAGGGAATGAACTGCGTTGGAGGGGAGAAACAAACATTCCAATGGCCTTTTAACTGCCCAGGACCCCCAATTTATGTTGTGATGAAATTTTGTTTATCCTGTAAGGTACTTACCTTGCCTCCCAGGACCTTGGAGGGTCAATAAACAATTATTTCTGCACAACCTAGAAATGCTTTACTCCAATTATCCTAAAACGCATAAATGTTTGCTATTCAATGCATGCTGTGATGGAATTATTTTGTTTATGATGTATGATACTTACCTTGCTTTCCAGGACCTTGGAGGGCCAACAATTATTTTTGTACAACATACATTGGTTAGTGTCCTTCTATATCCTCATTTAAAGTCCCAACTTCCTTCTCCTTTCTCATTGAATTAGGGATGGAGACACAGATCATTTGCATCTCATTTAAAGTCCCATCTGCTCTTCTCCAGTATACGTTCCAGGGATGGAGGATATTATTTGGACACTTAGCAACACCTATAATGCTGTTAGATCCAATTTTGTATGCTGCTTCCTGGCTACTTGGGCACTGTCGGGTATGGTGTGGTCACATCATTTGGTGTTCATTTGGGTTGGTACGGCTGGTGTTTGCCTTATTGGGAGCTGTGATGCGCTCTTGGCGATCTCCCCTTCCCCTTTTTTCCTCCCTCCTTCCCTGGTTTCAGTGGTTGGGGGGGATGGATCAGCCAATCTGCGCATCGATGTTACGCCATCGCCCCATGCCCCTAGTGACTCTTTTGGTGCACTTGGGCAGGAGCAATATGTTTTTCCATCATGGCTGACAATTGTGTGGAGCGATCCTGGCCAGGTGTATGGGGACCCCACCCCTGTCTCGGACTCCCTCCCTCACCTGGTCATGCCTGTGTAACATTGGGCGGGGTTACTGGGCTGGCTGGGAGTATTTATGCAGAGTCCATCTGATGGCAGACAGTATGGTGATAGCACTATACATGCACACCTATTCCCTGACTTCATATCTGTGGTAATTATTTGACATATAGTTTCTCTCACACTTTTTGCACCTCTCCCATAGCCACCCTTGGTAGTGGATCTTGGTCTAGGTTTTTTCTGACTCCAGCCTTTTTGTACTTTTGGCACTTACCTTTTGCCTCCCCATTTCCCTGTTTTGGTGTATTGCTTCACCATTTTGTTTTCACATTCAGCACCCTTCATACACATTCACATTTCATTTAACCCATTTACACACACATATTCACCCACAGATGTCTGCTGTCCGGGTGGTCTGCGTGGTGGTCCCATCCCTGGCTCATGTCACTGTGTCCTCAGCTCCCGTGACGGACGTCCAGGCACATATTGCTACACCGCACATGGTGTCTTCAAGGGTAGGTTGATTACCTCACTCCCTTTGTACCCATATCATGTACTCCATCACACAGATATGCCATTAGACCCTTGGATATTTTTAATCTGCTACCTTTTATTTTTATACAGATGTGTGTGCATCTACCCCTGATGAATGGGTACCATCCCATGAAGCGTGTCAGTTTACGATGATGATATCTCTCTACTGAAGTTAATTTTTGTATTACCTTATGGTCCTTTTATCCATTCCCAAGTGTTTTACTTCAAGCCATGGCAGATGCTCCACTCCAATTACCAGGCAGAGTGTTCTGCAGTTTTAAATGCATAAACGCATATATGTTTGCTATACATTTTTACTAATTTATGTTGTGATGGAATTATTTTGTTTATCCTGTATGGTACTTACCTTGCCTTCCAGGACCTTGGAGGGTCAATAAACAATTATTTCTGTACAACCTACAAATGCTTTACTCCAATTATCCTAAACGCATATATGTTTGCCATTCAATGCATGCTGAGATGGAAGTATTTTGTTTGTTTATGATGTATGGTACTTGCCTTGCTTTCCAGGACCTTGCAGGGTCAATAAACAATTATTTTTGTACAACGCACATTGGTTAGTGTCCTTCTATTTCCTCATTTAAAGTCCCAACTTCCTTCTCCTTTCTCAAATGTTAATTTAGGTAAGACCCTGAGTCCTGTTCCATAATGTAGGGACGCAGCCCACTTCTCTACCTGAAGTGGCCTGTTTGAGATTCGCACCCAGAACCTGTAGGCAAAAGTGCTGGTAGGCAGAAGAGCTACTCCTGTGCGGTCATTCCCGAATTTACATATAATTCTGTCAATCGCCCCCTACTGGCTGAAAAAAAATTGTTGCTCCCTGAAAGGAGAGGACTCGGCTTGAGCTTCAGATAAAGGATTATGGATCCTTCCATTATCCCCTATGTTTATCCCAGGATTAACCTGTCACTCTGTCTTTGTTACTTTGCCTATCCTCTGGTCACTGCCGATTCACCAATTTAGAGAAGTATGTGTCTGTGGGATGACCCATAAGGGTTAACTGACCACTCCGGACTACTAGAACAACGGTATACCGTTCTGCATCCACAGTGGCTAAATTGTCTCAATGGCCACTTTATCTTACTTCTGGGGCAGGCATCCCCGAGAGTTCCTCACTGGTCCAAATGTGCCTTTCATCACATGTAATAGCCAGGCTGCCCAGCTACCGGAATGATTTTTAACAGGCGATCACCAAGCGCTACTAAATAGTAGTATATGTTTTCTACATTTCACATCCATTCCCTGTTCCAGGGCCCCTGCAAAGGATATTGCCTGTTCTGTAGACAGAATGTCACCCCTAGCTCATCTGATGAAGACTGCTTGACCGACACCTTTGAGGTAGAGGTACCTCTTAACATACTTAGTTGTTTGGTTGGCTTAGTACCTGAGGTTTAGCAACAGAGATCCACACTGTCCTTTTGGACAGTGTTACATCCACTTTATGATGCTGACCTCTCTGGCTAGTCTCATCAAGACTCCTTAGTTAACTGCTTCTGAGGTAGAGGTCCCCTTTAAATACACATAACCGTTTGATTTGGCTTGGTATGGACCAATAGCGACTTTAAATCTTGCAGTCTCTGCCTCCCCGTTTGCTGCTGCCTCTGGCCTGCAACTTGGCATCGCATCTTGGCGGCCACACTGCCACCACAAGCCTAATATCGCTACATTGTTTATTGTAGTGAGCTCTACTTCGTCTGCCTCTCCTGGCAGTTAACCCCATAGCGACTCCTTCAGGGCTAAAGAGGGCCTGTCTCTGTTGAAGGATCAGGTTGCTTTTCCTCCTCTTAGCAGTGGTGCTGGTGTTGAGGGCTGGGGAGCGTTGCAATCCCTCATGCAATTATTGTGCACTTTTTTTTCTTTGCAGATGTACTTACCTGTCCTCACCTTAGTGAACATGGCTGGTCTCTATGTAAGCTGATCGTTCCTGGCTCTCCCATGTGCTGGAGACTAGAGGTATAATCTCTGCAAGTATTATTAACTACAGTAGTAAACTACTACAAGCAGCTTAATCGCCGCCTGCCCCCGACACCAAGGTCCCAGAGCCAGCTAATCGCAGCCAGTTGTAGCGCCCAAAGGAGTTTCCGAATACCAGTAGCAAACAGACCCCCCTGCAATTGTAAGCGGGGTGTAAAGGCATTTCAGGCCAAAGTGATACGGATTGATACTAACAAACAAACAATCAAGGGATCTATGCATAAAACTAACATATAACTAATAGCAGTCAGTACCCGCATAACAGTATTAGTCCTGTTGCATCAACATAAATCACATGGAAAGCAGTAAGGGTTAACAGACCCCATACCATTTGCACTCGTAGGTTACCTACCTTAGACAATGTACTGCAACGGATAATAGCACAACCAAGTATTAGATCAAAACACACATTGAATCAAGCCTGCAGGGACAAGTCTTGCTCAGTTCATGGAAAAAGGTTCAGCTCAGCACAGCACAGCAACACCTGTTAACAGCCTAATCATTAATAATCCTGCAGACACAACCACAGCTTGAACTGACACAATGGACAAACCAGCAGTCTTCACATTGTGATCTCTGCTTAGTGGTGCGGATTAATCGCATATGCCTGCCGACTTCTAACCACATAACTGTAGCTGCATACTATTGATTTGTGCACCATGTGGTGCCTTACCAACTCCATGCCTTATGACCAACAGGAAGTCTGCTGAAAGTCCATCCATGGAGACATGATGAGGGAGCCATTCTTAGAGACCAGCCGCCTTCCACCCCCAATCCCTAAACATGGGGGGGGGGGGGTAGGCCTCCATATAGGAAGATTTACAACCTGTACCATGGAGGGCATCATCACAGGAGAGGTGTGAAGCTGTACAGCTTGGCCAGATGAATCCGGCATGGTGAGGGAAGAGAAAAAATTCTGCCTTTCATTATTAGTCCTGGAATTGGGCGTGGGGGCAGAGCCAGCCCATGCGTATATGCTGTCGTGCTCGTGTCAGGAAAAGGAGAATTTCAGCAGAATCATAGATAGGGAAAAACTGCTGAAAACAGCCCTTCCTCCAGGCCGTGGGCTGAGAGGTCCCACATTAACATGTTCCTGCACTCTATCCCTATTTTTTTAAGTATTTTGTTTTTATAGATTTATATTTTTTATGTTCTTCATTTTCTATATATTTTTTTATTTTGGTAAGTTCATCCCTGTCCTGACCAAGCAAACAGGCAGGGATGGCAAGGCTGTAGCTAATACACTTACAAAAGATCATATCTGGGACTACTGAATGTAAAGGATAGATCAGTGGCTGGAGGTCTACTGATATACATTTGAGGTACTAGGCTGTGTTACTACACGTGTCATATCTGAGAAGAGCTTCATTGCAGTGGGGGTAATTTGTGACTGAGAAGCTGACTTTAATAAAAATGATCAGACCTGGATCACAGAAGAACACAGAAAACTCATTGCAAATGTTACTGATAAAATCAATACATGTCTGTTGGAGAAATCATTAAGCACTTTTCTAAGTTATTCTCACTGCTGCTCGTGCCAACATTTCTGCCTCCTGGAACCTTTCCACCTTTTTACTTTCCCTTTGCCAAAAAATCAATTAATTGACCCCCTCAAATCCAAAAAAGCCGAAGCTATATTTGGAAGTGAACACTCTGCCTTTTGTCTCAACGTTTGGCCTTGTACTTGTTTTCTTGAAAGTATGATGGCAGTGGCCAATTTGGCCAAGACCTGAGCCGCAACATCTAAGAAGCTATCTGATATTTCACCAGCCCACGGGCCATTTCCTTTCTGGGAGGTATGATTTGTTTATGGGGAGGTTTTTCTCCCCAACTGCCCCCCCCCCTGCATGTCGAATGGGCAGGGCCTCTGGCACATCGGCGCCATGCTATGCACTTATCATGGAACTTTTGCGTGTGCGGCGTCTTCATGCTTCCTGTGTGGTTTACCATCCAGCTGGCTAGAGGAGCTTGCTCCCAAGTGGTGGCAGGCCTTATGTGCGCTCGCACCAATAGCCATCCGATGCATGGCGTTAGGGGCATGACCTGCGGCGCCCATCTGGGGATTTAGGTTGATGGGCCGGCATGACGAGTCCCTCTTCCCATTTGGCTTTTTGCTTTACACGTGTCAGCACACAGCACTCTGGTAAGCATGATGACATTTGATATACCTGGTTGATTATGGCATTATCCCTATACAGTTGGTAAGCACTATGCTTTATATCACTGTCACATACCCGTCAGATGAGCCTGACATGCAGAGGGAAGGCCTCTCATACAACCCTGGCTCAAGGGCCACCGGTGTTGCAACAGTGGCTGCAAGAGCCTGGTGGTGTATGGGTGCCTGGGTCATCTTCAGTGGAGTAGCTGTGTCACCAGGATAGACCAGCAGGTAGTAGGGTAGGTGTCTGTAGTTCAGCGGATGCAGCAGGAACAGGAAGCAGGCTGGCAGGTGTGGGGCTGAGGAGACACTGAGTGCGTGGTCAGACAAGCCTGGTTTGATAACAGGTAATCGGATGCAGATAAGATGACAGGGAAAGATTGGTCAGGATACAGGCAGAAGTTGGCAACAGAGTATCAAGTAGTGAAGAGGTAGCATAGTCAAGAAGGCAAGCCGGGATCAGGGTAACAGAGAGTCAGCTCAGTCAGGAAGAGTCGGGTCAAACACAGGAATCAGAATCAAGATCTCAGGACGGGTAACACAGGTACTAGCTGCAGATCAAACAGCAAAGTCTCTGTGAAGCTGGGCTGTTTAAATAGGAAGTCTTTGGCACCAGTCTCATTGGCGCACCTGGGTGCACGCGTGCACTTGCTGCACGCATGCTTCTGTGCGCATCCTTGACATTGCCCTCTCCTTACATGAAACCTCCGGGTGCCCAATAGATCTCTCTTTTGGGGGTGGCTGTGGAAGAAGGCATCAATTAAGTTCTTGGCATGAACATCCTGTTCAGACTCCCAGGAATTTTCCTCAGGGCTGCAACCCCTCCATTTTATTAGGTACTCTACCTGGTCTCTCCTTCTTCTACAGTCCAATAAGGCTTCCACCTCTTACTCCTCCTCACCGTCTATAATCATGGGTTCTGGTGGTCTGATAGATACTCTATCTGGAAAATAGTTAGGGACTGCAGGTTTCAAGAGGTAAACATGAAAGACGGGATGTATTCTGAGTGACTCAGGTAAAGATAGTTCGTAAGCAACCTCATTAAGTCTTTTCTTGACTAGGAATGGTCCCACAAATTTATGAGCCAGTTTCTTTGAGGGGCATGCCAACCTGAGATTTGTAGTGGACAGCCATACCTGGTCTCCTGGATGGAGAATCAATTCACCCCTTCTTTTCCTGTCAAAAGTCCTCTTGTTAGTTGCTTGTGCCTTGGTAACCATTTCCTGCAGCAACTTGTTATTGCAGTTGAGGAAATCCACCATGCTTTGGACAGCAGGAACTTCTGGATGAAGTCAGGCAAAAAAGATGGGTGAAAACCATAATTCGCAAAGAAGGGTGACTGACCTGTGGCAGAGTGACTGGCATTGTTGTAGACTAATTCTGCCAGTGGCAGCAGTGATACCCAGTCATCCTGGACGAATGTGGTGAAACATCGGATATACTGTTCCAGTGCTTGGTTGGTCCTTTCTGTCTGTCCATTGGTCCAAGGATGGTAGGTGGAGGATAAGGATCTTTCAATTTTAAGTTCTTGATAGTGATCCAATTGGGATCCCAGTATACAAGGCCTCAGGGAATGGTCCTTCTTCTCTACAAGAAGATTCCCACCCCTGCTGGTGAGGTGGAGGGTCTGATGCACCCTTTCTTCAGATTTTCGTCCAAGTAGGCCTTGAGGGCTACTAACTCCACCTCGGACAGAGGAAAAATCCGACCGAACGGAACCTCAGTCTCTGGCAAGAGGTCGATTGGACAATCGTAGGGTCTGTGCGGTGGGAGGACGTCAGCCCCCTTTTTGCTGAACACGTCCAGAAAGTCGTGGTAGGGTGCTGGGACGGTCAGGCGACTTTCCTGGTCGTTATCAGTATCCAGACAGAGCACCGATGGGGATTGTTCCCGGGGCTGCGGCAAGCAGTGGTGGAGACAGTAGGGGGACCTGAAGCCTACCTCGACAGTTGCCCAATTGATGTAGGGGTTATGAGTCCGGAGCCATGGAAGGCCTAAGATGACTGGGAAAAGTGGGGAAGCAATGGTGTCCAGTCGTAGAAATTCCAGGTGGCCCCCCTCCGTGGGGCAAGCATAAGGATGGTGTCATGTAACCAGCTAAAACATGTCTTATCTGTTGCTTACCTTTGCTGCATGTGTCCAGTTAAATGCTGGGCTTCGCTCACCTGTGTGTTTTTGTAGGTCCTGCTCTGCTGGTCTCCGCCCCTGGCCTTAATTGGTAACAGGATATAAGCCTGGCAGTACAAGGCTGCATTGCTGATCAACGTTTGTCCATGTTCGGCTTGTGTCTCTGATTGTCTCCTTCGGTTGCTCTTAGTCTTATCCGTGTTCTGATCCTTGGCTTGTCTGACTATCCCTTCTGCCTGTTACCTCGATCTTCGGCTTGTCTTCGGTATCTCCTGTCTTCTGGTTGCCCTGACCCTTTGCTATTCCTCTGACTATTCTTACTATTCCTGTGCTGCTGCTTCCCCTCTACCACCTGGGGCCAGCCAATCGTGAGTTAGGGGACCCTGGGGGCCGCGACCTGGATCCAGTTGCAGCCAAATCCATCCTCACCACTAGAGGCTCTGGTGAACACCCACTGGCTCTTAGATTCCACGCCCTGTGCAAACCGATGCACTATCTCCCTGAGTTTCAGTGTCCGTGCTCTAGGGGGCCCTCTCCCCGTATCAGCCGGTACTGCTTAGCAGCAGTCACCCTTAGGTTCACAACCTTGTGGTGCGCTCACTACTTTGGTGCGATTCGCACTCCAGTGGTATGCACCTGTCACCATTGGAGTTGTGACAGATGGTTTCCTGGGTGACGGTGCCCGATCTAATGGTTGACCCATCATCAAGCCAGACCAACATGGGATGATCCTTGGGTCAGAGGGGTATCTGGTGGTGCGCTGCAAAGGTGGCATCAACAAAGCAGCTGCACGCACCTGAATCAAGGATAGCCTCTACTGGGGTATCCCTGCCAGGAAGCTGCATAGAAATAGAAAGCACGAGATGAGCTTTTTCACTAGGCAGGTACATCAGTCTTTCAGAGGGAGAAGGTGCGCACTTACTGGCCTTGGAGGGGCAATTCCGAACCAGGTGCCCGGGACCTCCACAGTACAGGCATAGGTTCTGCGACATGAGTTGCTGGCGTTCCTCTGGGGTCAATGACGGGCGAAGAAGCCCGATTTTCATTGGTTCCGGTGGGTCTGGTGGAACGGAGAAGGAGGAGGTGACTGGATTGGGAACTCATCATCCAGGTGAGATGTGCGGGCCCTGCGGATCTCTCAGATCTGCGTTCCCGCAGGTGACGATCTATCTGGATGGCCAGATTGATCAGGGCGTCGAGGGATTGTGGTACCCCGATGTGGGCCTTTGAGAGGCCCAGCCTGAATTGATAACAGAGGGCCGTATCATTCCAGGCGGTGTCTGCGCTCCAGCGCCGGAATTCAGACACATAATCTTCGGCCATGCAGCGGCCCTGCTGCAAAGCATGGAGGGCTGCTTCTGCCGTAGCGGCCTGGTGGGGGACCTCATAGAGCTGGGCCATCACTTGGAAGAAGCGGTCTAGGCTGGTAGTGTCCGGGAACTTTTGTTCCAGTAGCGGTGGGCCCAAGCTTTGGGTTCTTACAGCAACTGGCCACACTTTAGTAGCCTTTAAAGAAAAAGTCTGCGGCTGGAGTGGAAAGTATAGTTCGCAGGCATTACGGAAGGCCCGGAACTTCCTGCGGTCTCCTGCAAAGCACTTGGGCATAGGCACCTTGGGCTCGGCTGGTAGGGCCACAATGGTGCGTGAGGCAGACTGACCAGGACTAGCTGGGGCTGGCTCCGGGACTCTTCCTTCCAGACGAGTGTATCCCTCCTGCAGATTCTTAACGGCTTGAGTAAGTCCTGCAAGGTGTGCACATAAGTCCTCCATGGGAGAGGCCCCCTTCACAGACTCGGACATGGCTGTCCGTTACTGTCACGTACCTGATGGTAGAGTCTGACTTATGCAGGGGGCAACCTCTCTTATGCCCCTGGTTCAAGAACCCCTGGTAGTGCAGACAGGGAGTTCTGGAGCACAGGAGGGCAAGAGGGCTGGACTTGGTCACTGGTGGTGGGTGAAGGTCCACTGGAGCTCGTGCTTGGCAGAAGAGTGGTGGTGCAGTCCGGGTCGGCAACAGGCTGGCAGTGCGGTACAGGAGGATCAGACAAGCGGATGGTCGGGGTGCAGGCAGGGTCGGCAACGTGCGGGCAGAGATACAACGGGATCAGGCAAGAGAATAGTCGTAGACAGGCCGGAGGTCGGGGCAGGCAGAAAGTCCAAGGTAAAGCCGAGGTCACAAACACAGGAAGTCTTCTTAGAGCTGATACAGGGGGTCACAAGGCACCGGAACACTGTAGACCAGACAGCATCTGCTGCAGGAAGTTGTCTTGCTTAAATAGGCCGTTTGGCACCACTGGCGTGCACAGGCGCGCACAGACAGCCAGAAACAGCTATTTTCCTAACACAACCGGATGCATCAGATCCTTAGGACCTTGACATTGGCAGGTGACTGCTCCAATAGCGATTTCAGATGTGTCCACTTCTAGTATATATGGGAAGGATGGGTCTGGGTGACTCAGGACAGGTGCAGAGGTAAATAGTCCCTTTAAGGTATCAAATGCGGCTTGTGCCTCAGGTGTCCAATGGAAGCAGAGGTTCTGTTTAGTCAGCTGTGTAATAAGGGTTATGATAGCGGAGAAGCCTTGGATGAACCTCCTGTAAAAGTTGGCAAATCCTATGAAGCCCTGTACCCCCTTCTTGTCGGTAAGTGCAGGACAGTCTAAGATAGCAGAGACCTTTCCAGAGTTCATTTTGATTCCTTCCCAGAAACTGAATGCTGTGCTGTTCAAACTCGCACTTTTCACCCTTAGTGTACAATCCATATTGGTGGAGTCGGCCCAGCAGCTTTTTGACATGACCTCGGTGAGACTCTAGAGAAATGGAAAAATCAAAATGTCATCTAGGTAAACAATCAAAAATATGTCTAGGAAGTCTTGGAATATGTCGTTGACAAAGTGTTGGAAGGTAGCCGGGGCATTGCATAGGCCAAAGGGCATCACTTGATATTCAAACTGGCTGAATCGGGTGCAAAAGGCTGTCTTCCACTCATCCCCTTGGCAGATGCAGACTAAGTTGTAAGCCCCCCACAGATCTAGTTTAGTGAAGATGGTTGCCAATCTCGGTTTTTAACAGTAATTTTGTTGAATTCCTGATAATCCACAAAAGGTCGTAGAGAGTGGTCTTTTTTTTAACAAAAAATATTTCTGCTCCTGCTGGAGAGGTAGAGGGTCAGATGAATCCTTTTTTCAAGTTTTCTTGTATATACTCTTTTAGTGTCTCTTGTTCTCATTCAGTGAGAGGGAAGATTCTACCGAAAGGGATCTCGGCCCCTGGGAGTAGTTCAACCGGACCGTCGTGTGGCCGATGAATGGTGTCAGCCCGTTGCTTACTAAAGACATCCAGGAACTCATGGTTGGGTTCAGGTACAGTTTGTTGCACCTTGGATTCAGAGTCCATATAGAGTAATGTGGTGGGGGAAACTGGAGGCTCAGGTAGGCAATGTTCCAGGCAGTAGGCTAAGTGGAATTAGATTTTTGTGACCCACTCAATCCATGGATTATGTGCCTGCAGCCAGAGGCCCAAAATGACAGGAAATACCACGGAAGAGATGGCATCCAGGCTTAGGATCTTCTTATATTGGAAGGAGGTCAACACAGGTAAAGGAAATGTTTCTTGGGTTACAGGGCCGGACTTGATGCATGACCCGTCAGCCAGGAAAACATAGAGTCTTTGTGTTTTGGATTTCAAAGGGATGAGTTGTTATGTAGCAAAAGTCTGATCAACAAAAGAACTGCAGGCTCCGGAATCAAAGATCGCGGTAACTGGCACTTCCCCTTCCAACAGCTGGAAAGAGATGGGAAGAGTTAGATGGGTGGCATTGCTAGATGAAGAAAAGTGATTAGCTGAAGAGATCACCTGCCACTTACGCGTCTTGGCAGGGCAGGTGTGTACATAGTGGCCTGTTCCTCCACAGTATAGGCAGAGATTATTCTGTCATCGGTGCAGGCATTCCTTCGGAGACAGAGAAGGGCATATTAAGTAGAGTTGAGCGAACACCTGGACGTTCGGGTTCGGAGGATCCGAACAAACTTTGGAAAAAAGTCCGGGTTCGGCACCGAACGTTGCCCGAACGTTATCCCGGACCCCGAACCCCATTGAAGTCAATGGGGACCCAAACTTTTATGCACAAAAATGGCTATAACAAAGTCCTGGCAAGTGCTAGAGGGCTGCAAAAGGAAGTAAAATGGGGGTAAGAGTAGGGCAAGTGCCCTACAAAAAAATGGGGATAGGGAAAATAAATTAAAATCAAATAAAAAAAATGGGAAGGGGGGGTGGATGTGGAGTAGGAGCCTAGAGGTTGACTAGGCCGTGACCATGGCAGTGTAGGTGGAAGTGGCGGTGGTCGAGGAAGCCAACACTGTATTTTTTTTTGTTTGTTTATAATTGGGGTAGCCCCCAAAATATTGAGGCCTATTCAAAAAAACAAGTTTTTAATGGCTGTGTGAGTCCGGTCTAAATGTTTATTCTGCACAAGGTACAGACAAGTCTTGTGGGATCCATGCCTGATTCATATTAATAAAGGTTAGCTTGTCCACGTTTGCTGTGGACAAACGGCTGCGCTTGTCTGTGATAACGCCTCCTGCCATGCTAAACACACGTTCAGACAATACACTGGCTGCAGGGCAGGCCAGCACCTCCAAGGCATAAACGGCAAGCTCAGGCCATGTGGCCAATTTGGAGACCCAGAAATTGAATGGGGCAGACCCATCAGTCAGTACGTGTAGGCGTGTGCACACATACTCTTGCACCATGTTGCTGAAATGCTGCCTCCTGCTAAGACGTTGTCTATCGGCTGGTGGTGCTGTTTGTTGTGGCGGGCTGCTGACAAAGCTTTGCCACATTTCGGCCATGCTAACCTTGCCTTCTGAGGTGCTGGCGGTGGCACAGCTGCGTTGGTGGCCTCTTCCTCCTCCTCTGCCTTCGGCATGTGCTTCCGCTGAGCCTCCGGTGTCATTTGGGAATGCCCTCAGCAGCGCCTCTACCAGTGTGCGCTTGTAGTCGCGCATCTTCCTCTCACGCTCCAGTGAGGGAATTAAG
>BLSH010115257.1:1033262-1051887 GCA_018402905.1 Glandirana rugosa
CTTCTCCGTTCCCGTTTTGTGTAAGTGGACGACATAGAAACGTGTAGTCGTGGTGTAACTGTCAAAAGGGGAAAATGAACCCACTCAAGACTCCCTCCCGTCCGTCCACTTAGATACTGTGACACTCCTACTTTCCTATTGTTGTTTATAATTTGTGTGACATACCCTTTGAGATCACACGGTACACCCTTACTTAGTATTCTTTCTTTCGTCGAAGACCCAACCCGAATGTCAAAGTAAAAAGTCGTATTTGTGATTGTAGATATAAATTATGACATAATCCTCATCTAGACTCTAGGTCTCCTAATAGAAGTTTTTTTTGTTTTTTTTAAGCAAGTTTAGGTCTTCTTTTTACTCAAAATAATGTTTATATGTGGACTAATAATTGATGCGAATCATATCATACTCCTAATACAGTATTAAATATAGATGTTAGTGTTTATGCTGAAAAATGAAACTGTAAGCCCAACCCAGAAGCTGCTTTCTTTCTTATGATTCATTCCCACATGGCACACTAGAGTTTCCCATACAGTGTGTTTAATATTTGTTGTTATCCTTTCATCCTCACAGTGTCATAGATTCACCTGCCTGCCCTCCCTCAGAACTCACCCAAGTAAAAGGGGAAAACTGTCAATGTGGTGCTGATGTGCAAAGATACAGCAGGTGAATGTGTTTTGCCCTTGCCTCTTCTAGACCAAGGACATTCGATGTACATGCAGAAAGATACAGGTACAGCCACTGTCCCTGCTATCCTTTTCTACACCACAGTCTTTGGTGCAGAACCTCCCTGTCAACCAAGTCTGCTGGGTTACTGCCACCTTACATATGGGAAATCCAGCAACATGGATACTTGGCTCTAAACTGGAAACCTGTGCTATCAGTAGCCTAGGATATAAATATAAGGGTAACAGGGCAGGACTAGCAGTTGCTTTAAATGGCTATACCTTAAATATGAGAGCAGAGAAGTGGCCTTCCACTTGATCTTTTCAGGGAGTCGCCCACATATTACAGACCAGTGCATTCTACCGCTCCTTCCCTAAACACCAGCAACCCAACACCCCACTTAAAAATAAACAGCAGCCACAAGCCACACAGAGCTACTGCTTGGGACAAATGGGCACCTATGACCAACACCAAACGTTGACTAATGAGCACCGCCATTCCTTCTCCTGGGGTATGTGATCTGTCCACACTACAGTGACAAATGGTGTGTTCTAAAATATTCCAACATTTTAAAGCTCAAAGGAGCCTTTTTAATTACTGTAATGCAGTTAGGTCGCATATATAGTAATACGTATGCTAAAATATACCTCATTTCTACTTTTATTTTTATCTTCCTGGCAGAAGTAGGAAAAATGGACCACTACTCCTACTTTTCAAAAGCAGCGGCCCAGCTCTCCTGCAGTCCCCACACTACATACCCCACTAAACACTGCTGTCATCAGCATTGCAGAGCTGTTGATTACAGCAGTGTTTGGGATAGGTTGCATGTCAGAGGGCCTTGCTGCAGCAGATAAAAAAGTAAGTAAGAAAGAACAATATGTATTACTGTATATGCAGCCTGACTGCATTACAATAATACATTAGGGTGAACTTTTTTTTAGGAAAGATTAAGTATTGCCTTCAGAAGAGAGTGGTGTGATGCCCATTTTTTTTAACTTTATTTGATATGTCACTTAGTGGCACTTCATGTCACTGCACAACAGCAGCTCATTAACATGATATGCCATCCAGCGCGGCGTGGCAAAATGCAGACATGCTGTGTTTTTTCACACTGCACACACAGCGTTGTGGACGGGTTTCATAGAAAATAAAGTCTTTTTTTTTTTTTTTTTTAAATCAACTATGCAAATTTAACTACTTCCCTACCGGGCCAATTCTGACATTATTCTCCTACTATAAAAATCATAATTTATTTGCTAGAAAATTACTTGGAACTCCCAAACATTATATACATATTTTTTAGCAGAGGCCCTAGAGAATAAAATGGTAGGTTTTTCAATTTTTTATGTGACATGGTATTTGCGCTGCAATTTTAGACCCCAGATCTCTACTCTGCCCTTAAAATAAGCTGATCAAACTGAGATTGGTTTGATCAGATGCCTTCACAAGCCAGTACAGGCTTGTTTACATCCTGGCAAAACCAGTGACAAAATACCCGTCCCTTCTGGTTTCTTAGACGATAGAGATGGTCAGGGATGTGTCCGATTCTTGGTAATCTCTATGGTAAGACATCAGAAACTTCGGCTTCAGTCCCACGCTCCATGGAGGGATGGAGAAAGCCTGGAATAGCGGCAGAAGGCAGTGGAGGGGGGGAGGTAACCCCCCACTGCTTGTAAAAGTAATCTAGCAGCAATTTGGCCACTAGGATTGCTTTAACATTAAACACCATCGCCGCCTAAAAAAAAATATACTGGGATGATACCTCCTAGTTGCTGGCATCATCCTGGTATAACCACTCAAATCCATGATGTCCTACGGGCAGGAAATGGTTAAAGCATGCTATACTGTGTTATGTCCTGGGGAAGTACAAATTTTTGGCTTCTTCACACACCATCTGGAAATCTTGCATCACAGGGAACCAGCCCGATTAACTGCCAGTTCAGAAACTGCCCTTTATGTTTGGGCAGTGTACAGACCACAAAGTTTCAAGGAAAAAAGAGTTTCAGTGGGTTATCAAATTTCCAAGATGGATGGCAGTCATATAGGCGCTGTGACTGCAACTCTCTTATGATTTTTTATTTTCTCCTGTATGTTATGGTGAGTATGTAGATGGGCCAAGCGCCTATTTCTTCTAGAATTTGCTATCACCATGGACAGCAAATCCAGTCTGCCTGCATAAAAGCAGCAATGAACCTTAACCAGTTGCCGAGTGCCCTCCATGGCTTGAAAGCGGCAACACGGTTCGTTATTGCGAAATGCCGTCACCTGACGGCGGCCGCGAGAACGAGTATTGTGAGCGTGCGCCGCCGGAGGCGCGCTCACTGTGTTCTGGGGGGGCCTGGGAACGGGTACGGCCGACTCCATACCCACGAGCACCCCCCCAGAGCGACAGAACGGAGGTCTGTGTATGTAAACCGGGATCTCCGTTCTGACAGAGGGGGAAGGGATGTGATCCCTGTATATGTATCACTCTCCTCCCCCTACCAGCCCAGCCCCCATACAGTTAGAACACACTGAGGGAACACAGTTAACCCCTTAGAGCGCCCCCTGCAGGTTAACCCCTTCACTGCCAATGGCATTTACACAATAATCAGTGAATTTTCATAGCAACGATCTCTGTATAAATGCCAATGTCCCCAAAAAAGTGTCAAAATGGTCTGACATGTGCGCTGCAATATTGCAGTACTGATAAAAACACAAATCGCCGCCATTGTTAGTAAAATATAAAAAAAAGCATAAATTAATTCTCATCATTCGTAAACGCGGCAACTTTTGTGCAAACCAATCAATAAACGCTGATTGCAAATTTTTTTTTTTTTTTACCAAAAATATGAGGAATATAAATCGACCAAAACTGATGGAAAAAATGTTTTTTTTTATATATATATATATATATTTTTTGGGATATATATTTTAGCAAAAAGTAAGAAATATTTTTTTTTTTTTTTTGCAAAATTGTCGCTCTTCTTTTGTTTATAGCGGTGATCAGAAATGACGCGAAGGTGATTAAATACAGCCAAAAGAAAGCTCTATTTGTGGGAAAAAAAGGACGCAAATTTTGTTTGGGTACAGCATTGCACAACCACGCAATAGTCGGTTAAAGCGAAGCAGTGCTGAATCGCAAAAAGCGTTCTGGTCCAAAACTGGGAAATCCTTCCGGGGCTGAAGTGGTTAAAATAGATATTTATTTTTAGTTATTTTATTTCTCTAAATAAAATTCCGGGACAAATGCCCAGTTTTTTCACATAGTCTCTGTTCTACAAAGGTTTAGGAACTTAATTATATGATCTGTTTTAAGCCGTCACTTGTATTCCTAAATGACATGCTACTCCATACAACTCTTTCATATAATTGGCAGATTGTCTTTCCTTTCCTACAAGGCTCAGTTACTATGTCATATTTTTAATTTCTTTTTTTTACTGTCTTATATGTGTATCAGTGCTCTGCCCAATAAATGAAATTGATTTTCATTATTCAAACGTAATATGCCAGTTAAAAATCACATTCATATTTCCATCTGGTACATTGTTAAACATATTCATGAGAATTTCTTCCACCAGAATGAAGTGGGACTGTGTTAAGCATTGGTGTAAGTTATTCCTGGGTATGCATAGACTGAAATCAACCACACTTGAATCAAAGCCAATAACAAATAGCGAACACCATGTAGACCTTGGCATTGGCAATCACTACTTTCTTCACTGAGAGGAGAAAAGCAAATGAACAAACAAGTAGATATCAAACACCAACAGACCTTACAGCCCGTGATATTTTTACTGCAGTATGATACAGATACTTTTCCTAATGCCTTTGAATATACGGCTCTTCAGTTCAACATACCTTTTCTTTATTTAGTGTCAGGGGCCATTAGGAATTCTGACTGACCATGGGCTTTTGTTTTTGGGGCTATATTAATATTTTACCTATTTAAGTGGTTGTAAAGACAAGGTTTTTGTTTTATCCTAATTCATTCTATGCAGTAAGATAAAAAGCCTTCTGTGTGCAGCAGCCCCCCAATACCTACTTGAACCCCTTCTCTATCCAGTGATTTCCACGAGTGCCTCGGCCATCTGGGACTCTCTCTCCTGGTTGGCTGAGATATAGCAGTGGTGCCATTGGCTCCCGCTGCTGTCAAAGTCAGTTAGCCAATCAGGAGAGAGGGGGGACAGGGCCGAACCGCAGCGCCATGTCTGAATGGACACAGGGAGCTGTGGCTTGGCTCGGATGCCCCCATAGCAAGCTGCTTGCTGTGGGGGCACTGAACAGGAGGGAGGAACCAGGAGAGCTGAAGAGGGACCTGAGAAGAGGAGGATCCAGGCTGCTCTGTGCAAATTCACTGGACAGGGCAGGTAAATATAACATGTTTGTTATTTTTAGAGAAAAAAAACTGAGACTTTACATTCACTTTATCCATTCATATTTTAAAATGTTTCTGTAAGGACCTTACTAAGGGAGGTACCATTGGACTTGTTTTTAAAACTCTGGATGTCACTCCTTCATTACTTGTTGTGTTATTGACTATTGACAAGTTTTTGCCTATTAGATATCAGACACCAAAAATTGATTATGTTTGTGGGTCAATGATGCTTTGGCTTGTTCAATTTAGAACAAGGATAACCGTATGTACTTTCACAATCAGATCAGTGATGTAAGCTCCCATATTTACATTCTGGCAGGTTTCTCTTCACATAAACAAGTGAAAAAAGTGTACCTCAGAATCTCCCTAATCCCTGTCTCAGCCATTGAGGAGAAGGAGTCCCTGGAGAGCCAAGGCTCTTGTGCACAGAGCTGAAGGAAGATGGGGCTCAAGTAAATATTAGGGGGGCTGCTACACAGAGAATGCCTGCAGGTAAAAAAAAACCTTAAGCCTTTAGAACCACTTTAAAGTTATACTAAAAATACAATATTTAATTCCTATTATCCCTTCTATTTAAGAATAAAAATCATGCCACTGTATTTAATTTATTGTAAAAAAGCATCCTTATTTTATCATTGCTGTTCAGCAGCAGAGGACATCTGGACTATGAATCTGTGTCTGCACAGTGCTGGTTGGTGCTCTGCCAGTCACATGACAAAATATGGCTTTCAGAATATAGAAACAAAATAAATAATAGCAACAAAGTGTTTTAACTACTTGTCGCCACTTGTGCATTTATTACGGGCGGTCAGCCAGAACAGGCAGGCTGGATCACATACATGTACGTGATCCAGCCTGTTCCAGGTTAGGGTTGCGCACAGGGGACACAGGGGATTGTGGATCCTGGTACCTGGCCACTTGGGGGGGGGCTCATGTGATTGCTATGTTTCCTATAGAGTAATGCTGTGACTGGCCCACAGCTATCACATGGTACCTGGGCCAATCACAACACCTTGTACTATGTGATTAGCTGTAGCCAATCACAGATCACTTGTAATCACAGCTGTTATGAATGTAACCCATTCATGACAGTTAAAAACGTTGTTACAATGATCATCATTGTATTCAGCAATCAAAGTGTAACCCCCCCAGGGTAGTACTATGTTACTATGGTGACACTGAAATATACTGGTAAAATGTTAACGTTAAAAATTATTTAATTTTTTTTTCTACATACTGTCACCAGTCTCCCTGATTACCGCCACACCAGTCATTATGATGCTGTACTGGACTGGTGACAGTATGTAAAAAATAGAAGTGAAAAAAATTTAATTTCTTAATTTTCAAAAAAAATTGTGCCAAAAAATTGCAACTTAAAAAACTCGCAATGTCTGACAATTTGGAGGAAAACTGTACTGTCCTGGCATTTTAAGGACCTTAAGAAATGAAATAGTCCGTCAGTACATCAGGGTTGATCAGTTTTCAAATAAACTGTATATACCATAGTTTGTAGATGCTATAACGTCCACACAAACTAATTAACATACACTTATTAGGATTCTTTTTTTTTACCAAAATCATGTAACAGAATACATTTTGGCCTAAATTTATGAAGAAGCATTCAAACATTTCAAACAATAAAAAAAAAAAAAAACAGTGGTGATCAAATACCACCAAAAGAAAGCTCTATTTGTGTAAAAAAAAAAAATCTATATAAATCTCATTTGCCTACAGTGTTGCAGGTGGTAAAACCTTCCGGAGTTTAGGTGGTTAAAGCTTATTACAAATCTATATTTCAATGTGAATGTTTGTTTATTTTTTGCAGTAACATGGCATAGGCAAAGTTTTTAAGTTGACCGGCAATAGGTTTCACTTTGTTCACAGTAAAGATAGAGGTATAGAGGTTCTGCTAATCACAGGCATGGTCACATCTCTCCATCCTGTGTCTCTGGTGTGTATGTGCTGGGACTAATGGCTAGGTGATACCTCCATTAATCAACATCTTATATCCTGCCCTCATAGTATTTAGCAATCTAAGGACATGGAGGAGGGAGGGAGTGAGTATCATTGACCATCGTGTATATACCATGTGTGACTCTATAGTCACATGGACTGCACAGATAAGGAAAATGAACAGCTTAGAACGGAACTGCGACTGGAGCGTGCTCAGTAGATGTAGCAGCAGCTGGTCTACACAATCTCAGGCTGCAGCCTGGGAAAGGGCAGCAGTGAACAACAGGATTAACCACATTTGCAATCTAGAGAAAACAAATGCTCTAGTGGCAAAGGGAGTATGAAAGATAGCATGTGCTGACAGTTTATAATGATTTGGGTTTAATGACACTTTTTAATTATTAGCTTGGTACTAACAGTTGAAGGGAAACTTTTGTGAGAGAAACATGAAGGTTGCCATTGTTTGCATGTCCTTCTAAAATTACCAGCTACCTGGCTTTCATAATGATCTTCTGTTTCAGTGATATGATGCGTACAGTAAATACATTTGACTTCCCTGATCTGCATACTTGTTCCAGGTCAGTTATTGAAATATTGCAAGGAGTAAGTCAGTTTAACACCTCGACACTGCCATGTGCAGAAGTTTCACCATCAATGACCACTGTACTATGTTGGAAGTCCAGATCACCAGCCATTCTTTATTCTTCAAAAAGGGAAAATGAAAACGGTCCTTTCCAGCATTAAACAAAAAAAAAAAATAGTTAACTGCTCTAATGCACAAAACTTCAGCTGCTAGTATTACTTCATGCCTAAGGCCTCATACACACGGGCGTATCTTTAGAAATAAATAAAACGTCGGGCCCGACGTGAAGGAAAAAAAAATCTGCGTTTTTCGGCGTTATGCATCGCTGTTAGTGAGCGTCGGCGTCAATAGGCGTTTTTAAAAAAAAAAAAATCATCCCTCTGCTATATTTCAACCTAAAAACGTCGGTGTCAAAAAACGCCGGAAAACGCTGGTACAATATTAGTTGGCATTTGTTGGCGTTTTGTGGCGTCGGCGTCCAAAAATGCCAAAACGTTACAGCCTCAGAACGCGATGGCCGTGGGTTCTACTTTCAGCTCACTAACACCGATGCCATCTACAGCTCAAAAACGCAGACGTTTTTATGGGGCCATTGACTAACATGGAGAGCTGCAAAAAATGCCAGAAAATGCCGGCGTCAAAAAACGTCCGTGTGTATGAAGCCTTAGGCTTCCTGCACACTGGCCTACATTTACTGCGGCAGTGGGAAAACGCAAAACAAAATTGTGATTTTTTTGCCTCTTTTTGCGGTTTCCGACAGACAAAATTTTCCTCTCCTGAATGTGATTCTTTTGTGTTCAGGAGCGGTAGGTTGAAGCTCACCTAAACACGGCAGCTCATAAATTCTGCTGAAAGCCTATGTGCAGGGACACACAGGCTTTTATGGAATTGAATTTAGAAGCTTTGGCAAAAAAAACACCAAAAGCTCCTAAACTCAAGGTTAGGAGCTGCCAGTGTAGGTCGGTGTTCATGAAGCCTTATCAGGCTCTGAAGTCCCCAGTCTGCTATGAGGGTCAGTCAACAGGTCACAGCTCCTCTCACAAGTGTGTTCTGCTCTACACCACGCCTCACCTGCTGACAGTTTCCTTTTTCATCCTTTTCTTGCAAGCGTTTAACCCATAACCATAGTCAGAGTTTTCGTAGTCTTTCCCACTCAAAATACTCTGAGCCTCCGAATTCTGGGTCCCATATGAAGACCACTCGACCTCCTGTGCGATTGAGCCACAAGCATTAGTGATTGCCGCTGGCACCGGTGGGTACTCCTTAGTATCCCCATTTATACACACCATCCTCAAGGTTTTTTTTTGTTATTTTTTTTACAGGGCTCACTCTCACCTGGCTGCAAATCCCTTACCCAGCTAGCTCCACCTCATCATGTGTGGCATTTCTGACCTGCTGATCCCTGGCGTGTCCAGGAACTCAGATAGTTGTGTGCATCTAAGCATGGTGAATAAATTAATTGGCACCTCGCTATTGGAGAAGATAGCAATGGTGATAACAGTGAGTGTGGATCTGTCATTGCTGCAAAAGCAGACTAAAGCCTCGTACACACGGGACGAGGATCGCACGTACGATCGTTGCAAATCGTATGTTGGCTGTTGTATCTAGCATACTGACTGCACTACACGATCGTACGACCGCAGAAGAACGTTCAGGTGCATGTAATTAGCATCCAGCCGTTCCTGACTTCGGAGCATGCGTGTTTTGCACAATACAACTTGTTGTACCAACTGCTCTGTACACACGATACAACTGTCGTATGAGAGCTTGTTGGTACGACCAAGTTTTCTAGTCTGCTTATACAACTCCCCTTGTACGGCCGTTGTATGTTCGGCTGTTCAAATCGCGCATACGAACGATCGATTACATATACGGTGGTACGACCTGTTGTATACAACCGTCGAACCGTGTGTACGAGGCTTAAGAGGTGTGTCTGCCATAATGTCCAAGCATGCTCTACATTCTTGCACATTATGGTGCCCCCCACATCTGTCAGATTTTATTCTCCCTAGGGTTACTATTATTCAACTTAACTGTTAAAAACCTAAACCATCATTTATAAAATTATGAAAAAATTCTATCCGGTAGTTTTTGGTGTAATAAACCTTGTCTGCTAGATTTTTTTTGTGTGTGCACACATTGTGTATGCGCAGTGCAGTGTAAACTCTCCACTCACTCCCAGGATCTGTAAGTTGCTAAGAATTCTGGGATCATGTAAGTCTGGAGTGCATACATGCATCATTAGTGTTAACCCAATGGCTGAGAAGAGAACATTGTGCTCCAAAAGAAAAAAACAGGAGGAGGCAGATTTAGCAAACAGGCACATGAATCTATAGGGCTCTTTCACACATTTTTTCAGGTGGACCTGAACGGACAATTCATGTACCTCCTATGGAGCGATGGATGTCAGCGATGACATGCCCGCTGACATCCAATCCGCTCCACTAAATTCAGATGAATTTTCTAACCATCTATCTGATCTGATGAAACCAGACAGGCAGATCCGTTTTCATCCGTTCCTCTTACAGAGGAGAGTGGGGCTCTGTCAGGTCCGTCTCTGCACAGTGAGCGGAGATGGACCTGTCATCCGCCGGCACAGTGGGGATCAACGGATCAATCCCTGCTGAGCAAGCGGAGTCCGTGAAAACGGACATTCAAGTGTGAAAGCGCCCTTAAATGTATATCTAACCTTACCCCTTAGGCCTCATTCACACAAATGGTGGGAGGCATAAAATCTGGGCCTTTTCCCACACCTGGGAGCCACAGATGCCATGTACACTGCTATACAAGTCATTTGCCATACTTTTGTAAAAGCTGAGCTGATGCTGGTTTGTTTGGGGGTTTACCCGTGCATGTGCATATGACACATATTCTGAACACGGTCTTTTTTAACACTGGTTGACCACTGAAAAGTTGCTTTTAGGGCATTAGGCACCAGAATCTACCAGTGTTACCCTGAGATCATAGCTGTCGGTGACTTGAAACTAGTGAAGCTAAAGCTTTTTCTCACAGTAAAAAAGTTTTGTAAATTGGATATCAGAAGACAATGTCTTCAGACCTATGTACTTATACCATAATAAGGGATTCAATCCACAGGGGCTTCACAGCAATTACTATTCAATGCAGCTCACTACAGTTCTACAAGATTTGAATTCTTCAATGTTCTATCATCATCAGATAACTGTCAAGTAGCTTAGCAAAACGTCCCTAGAGATGAGCAGCTATGCATCTTAACCAAGCATAAGAAGAGGAAACCTATATTTTTATGTATATTACACAACTATAATAGCCATTTCCTCTGTAGTACATAGAAAATGTGTATTCTGTCTTATTTTTAAACCTATGACAAGTGATTATGCTGTTCCCCAGACTCCAAGCCATAGTGTTTTCATGCTTAGCCTGTAATTATAGTTGTCTGCTGTAGATGTTATAGTCTTAGTATGCTGAATTGTAAATCCGATGCTAGAAAGTGGTAACTCCTGTGTGCTTGCTAGACATGCATTTTACATTTTTAGTAACACATTATTTTTTAAATTAGACTTGTGTATATATTGTATATTGATTTATCATATAGATTTTATATGGGTTGATGTGACTACAGCAAACAGATCTCACCGTAAAATGTCAGTCTGATACATGTGAAGTCATTGAGGCATTTCAGCACACTATAAGCTTCAGGATACTCAAATTTATTAAAATATATGATTAATCTAAGTAAGATTCATATTTGCAGCAAGATGGAGTTTCTTTGGTCCAATTTTCACAACACAGCCACTGCGCTACATACATGGCTTTGTAAAGCTCCTGTCCCCACTGCGCTACTGTAGGGGATCTAGGGGCCTCCACATATTATTCATGTTGATTCACGGAGTGTATAATGTTCTGCTGTTGTTGTTTTCTGTGCTCACCATCTGGAGAGAGGACACAGGAGGCATGTTTGGTGAATGCAAAACTGTACATTTGCCAACTATTCAGAAACAAGATGGCTCACGTATTACCATTAATTTGCATTAAACATACTAAAGTTGAAGCCCAGACACAAAGCCAAATACACATAATCCAACTGCCTTACCTGTAATTCTGTCCAGCCACTATGGTGATTTGTTAGACAGCATAGCCATAAAAGTGACCTCATTTTCTATGTTAGAGTTAGGCTGGCCATAGACGGAGCAAATTTCTTTCCTGCAACCACAGGTTGCTAGAAAGAAATTCACTCAATTCCCCCCATCAACACAGACAGTGCTGACAGGGGAATCCCTCCTGCTGAGCCATTGTGTTCATTGTGGAAGCGGCGCCCGCCATGAGAAGATATTGTTTTTTGTTAGCTGCTATATCAGCCACTTGCAATAATCGCATATAAAATTCAGCAGGCTGGTTGTACCCATGTCGATCCATCAACCTAGGTACATTCTGCCTGACCATACATGGTTTGAATCTTGGCCAGTTCCTGCTGAACTGACTGAGATTCGAACAGTCTATGGCTGGCTTTAGGCTGGTCATAGATGGATGGTTTAACAAAAAGAAAACAAGCGGATTACTCCATCCACACAATCAAGGTGGATAGAAGAATCCTCTCATCTGAGACATTGGGGATAATTTACTAAAACTGGATAGTGCAAAATCTGGCGCAGCTCTGCATATAAACCAGCTTCCGGGTTGTTCTAATCAAAGCTTAATTGATTAAGCTGAAGTTAGAAGCTGATTGGTTTCTATGCATAGCTGCATCAGATTTTGCGCACTCCATTTTTAGTAAATCAACCCCAGTGTATTCTGACAGCAGGGACTTTCCTCTGTTAGAAAACGGTGATCAGCGACTGCAGCCGCTAATCAAGAATACATTTCCAACAAGGCCACACATGGATCATAACTTGTCTGTGTGGTGCAGAGTATTGATATAATGCTCTGGAAGCTTCTTGTATACAGTAGATACCTTTACTTTCATGGAGGAGTATCAGAACATGTCTTTACAGCATGTCTATCATGGAACAGGAACATACAAGAACACAGTGAGGAAAGCAAACACTTCCCCTCATTACATTACCATAGATAACACACTATAATACTGCAGCGCCACCTGCTGGTATAGACAGGTATAATGCATATATATATAGTTCACAGTATATAAAGCTACTATGCTGTTGTTCTTCAAACAGTCTGGTCCCTGCTGAATTGATTTAATTTTGATCTATCTATGGCCAGTTTAAAAGGAATACAGTGGCATCCCACAAACAGCCCCACAGGCTGCTGATTGGGCAATGAAGGAGCAGCAACACATTCATCACCTCTGCTATCTCACCCTTTCAGCATACTCCCTGTCAGCACATGTGCATTCAGTCTGACCTGATTGGATTCTAGACCTCCCAGTCTGAGTGCAGCTGGTCAAAGGTTGATAGCGGTTGATACCAAGACAGATCCAGGTTGAGTTGACTATTTCTATTATAGTTGGTATTTACAACGACTTTTTGCAAATAAGCAGGCTCATAGCAGAAATGTAAAAATTGCTCTGACCTATAGGGGGGTATACAGGTGTAAGAGGTGAAGAGGGTAATATCTACCACCCTATCCAATACTGATTTACTGTATTGGTTTAAGCTATCATTTTCAATGATATTACTTTAACATTTGCAATGAATGTTCATTTTTCCTAACAAAAAATCCAATGTATATAAAAATGATTCTGCCATATTTAGCATAGAATTATTAACATTTTTTTTCTTGATTGACCCAGCCCTCTTCCCTACACATTCATGTTGTTGATGTGGTGATTTTGTAACAAAACATTACACAAAGAATCATCACCAAACACATTAATGGCCAGGCAGAAAAGGCACATCTGGCTCTTCGGGGATGCAGTGAGGAGGGAATTGGTGGGGGCTTTACAGAATGTGATCGCTTTGAGATTAACACCAAAGATGTAATAAATGACCCATCAGCTCTTGAGCTGAAAATGACTTTGCTTTGATTATCTGGATGCACCTCCCCCATCATCTTGGGAATCAGACTCTTAACCCCTTGATGTTCCTCAAGTCTATTGTCTAGAATCTAGATATTGTGGAAAGTCTCGATTTGCACTTTTGTGTAAAACCATATTGCGCTAGTTGAAATAATATTTAAACATCTAGGACACCTGCACATTGTAAATTCTCATAAATGAAATATAATTTTGGTCAATGGTCAGTTTACGTTATTTAATGAACAATATTTTGTTGTTGATTGTGACTGGTTTGATTTCTATAAAGGTCTGATATTTTTTTTAGCCACATTTAATTAATAATGCCTGAAAAAAGGATCATGCCCCTTTACCCAATTACCAAATTTACTAAAATAGCACTTTTATTTTTACAGCTAAAAATGTTATTTATTGCATGTAAGAAAGTTTGCTTATTCATTTATGGACAGTTCCTGACAAGTCCCATACAGTCAGTGAAAGGAGATCATTTTCATCAAAATGATCCATTAAAAATTTACTTTTTTTAACCTGCATTTGGGTAGTCCCGTGTTTTATTATGTCTGTCTGGTACAGGGCTGAAAATGTGAAGCAGACCAGTACTCCCAAAATCAAAGACTGGTTCACAGATATCAACCATAGGTGTGAAATTGATGATTTAAGCTGACCATACAATTTTCTTTAGATTGACCTTCAACTATGTAGTGGAAGGGCCTGCCTGATTGCATACAAATTGAAAGTGTTTCAGTTTGACCTCATATTATATGCTTTTGGTAAATCTAAAGGAAAATTGTACAAGAAAATTATATAATGTATGGCCAGCCTTAGCCTTATCACTTTAAGATAGGAAAATGTAGGGATTTTTATTCATCACTGCTACAAAGGCAGCAAGCATATATAAAAATCTTATACAAATCACAGCCAATGCAAAATATTAAAAATCTCTATTTCCCTTTATGTCTACCATCTGGCCCAAACTGTGCCCCATTGGTAATTGGGCACCCCTCAAGGAATGAAAACATCCCTCTTCTCTCCATTCCCACAAAGTAGGCAAACCCCTCTAGTCCTAACCCCACTCTACCCATTAACTGATACCTCCCCTATTTTCCTTACTACACTCTACACTCCCCTTAGAATTTCCAGCAATCCCTAGTAGGACTTTAACCCTTTCATTGTTGCTTAGGTGCCCATGCCAAATTCAACATTCAGCATGCATTGTTTAACTTGGCAATTACTTTATCACTTTGCTTACCTAAATAATTTGTATATATTATATAAAGGTTTTATAAGGCTTTTATTTGGTACACTATTTTAATTAACATAATGACAAATATACAAACATTTTTAAAAAATCCTTGTTTAACTTTTTTTTCTTACTTTTAATATATTATTATTATTTATTAAAATTGTATCTAAAAATTCCAAAATGCAAACAGAAAGATCAGTGCTACTACCCATACATCATTTTGACCCCTTTCACACTGAAGGCAGTTTTCAGGTGTTTTAGCGCTAGAAATAGCGACTGTAAAGCTCCTGAAAACTGCCTCCCATGCCACCCCAGTGTGAAGTCTCGAGTGCTTTCACACTGGAACGGTGTGCTTGTAGGACAGTAGAAAACGTCCTGCAAGCAGCATCTTTGGGGCGGTTTGGGAGCACTGTATACAGCACTCCCAAACTGCCCCTACCCATTAGAATGAATGGGCAGCGCTTCGGAAGCACCACAACACAGGCGCTTTTAACCCCTAAATAACCCCTTCTTGGGGGTTAAAAGCGCACCACTATTGGCCGAAAAGGGGCACCAGAGCGCCGCTTAAACAGTGGTAAAGCCCCGCTACCCGAGCAGCGTTTTACCGACAACGCACGGGTGACCCCAGTGTGAAAGCAGTCTTTGATGTTAAAAATGTTGCACTACAGATGGCACTGTGGCTTGAAGCATTTTCTATCTGCAGGCCAAAGGCTTTAATTTGCTCAATTTGAGTCCCACAGAATTGCATGACAATGGATATTGCATTGTTTTCAATAGTGCCCGTTTACATCAATACAACTCAGCAAGGCTCAATTTTGGAAGAGGTTATTGTACTACTTTGGTGGGATTCCATTGTGATTTTGGCCCCATAGAATATGAAGACCACATTCAACTTACACTACATAATCACACTGAAAATCATATCAAAATCCGTATCGCAGCCTGAAACATCCACCTGACCTTGCATGTAATTACGATGTCATAGCTGACACTGATTGTATGAGGAAACATTGATTTAAAGTGCCCTTTGACAGCTTAACTCAAACTCTGTATCAGTCAGGCCTACATGTCTCTGCCTTCCCAATCCCAAAACACAGGACAGGGTGAATTGATGTACAAGCGGCCCCCGGGTTACAAACAAGATAGGGTCCGTAGGTTTGTTCTTAAGTTGAATTTGTTTGTAAGTGGGAACAGGTACATTTTTAAGTGTAGCTCCAGCCAAAAAAACTATTTTTAAGTTTTTTGGATAGCATAGTGAAGGGGTAACACCCCTGTAATATTTGCTTTGCTGTCTATGTTTCTGTTCAGAAGATGTCACCTCACTTCCTATCCCAATGATAATTAGATTTTGAAAATTTTGGGTTGTTGTGGAAACAAACCTTGGTGATAGAGCATCAGTGGAGACACCTTTTTCCCATAATAACTCTTAAGCCGGGTTCACACTGGAGCGGCGCGACTTGCAGGGCAAAGCAAGTTGCCCCGCTCGAGGCGACCTCAGCGCGGCTTGCAAGGGGACTTCTATCCATAGAAGTCAATGCAAGTCGCGCTGAGGTCGCCCCGAAAATAGTGCAGGAACCTTTTTCTAAGTCGGAGCGTCTCATTAGAACGGTTCCTTTGCACTGCATGGAGACGACCACTCAAGTCGCCTGACAAGTCGCCTCAGTGTGAACCGGCTGTAACAGAAGTGAATTTCCCTTCCTAGGGGGAGATTTCCTCTCAATCCTGTTGTCTCCCTCCGTTTGTAAGTAGGAGTTGTTCATAAGTCAGATGTTTGTTACTAGGAGACCGCCTGTATTCGTATTTTGGACACCATCCCTTTTGTTATAATGTCAGAGAGTAATACGTTTCTTTTAAATCAGACTTGCATAGGTTTTTGAATAAATATATTCTTAGCCACTCTAAATTGTAAATTTAGTAAATGCACAACACTGAAAACACCTTCCTATGCTGCTCTATTACTACATACTATGTTTATCACTGACTTTGCTATGTCAATTTGAACTATACTGTATGTAGTTAGCTGTTTAGTTATAATTTGCAGCTGCTATTCTGGTGTATGGTATGTTTTGTGACTGAACTGCAGATATTCAGCATTTGGTTTAACAAAATCTAAGTCTCTGGGAGCCTTTAAACTAAGCCTGTGAAACCGACACTTTCTGTAGATAAGTCTCCAGAGGGAGAGGCAGCTTTCAGGAAGACTGCGTTTTATCTTCTGGTTCTCATCCACACCCATTCTCATAAAAGCACACCTTGTAACTTGGCTGTCATTTCAGATTTTATATTCTTAGCTTGTCCTTGTAATAAGCAGGAAATGTGTGTTGTCTGAAACTTACCAAATACAAGACTTAGAACTATTAATGTTTTAATATAAAGATGGTATTTTTTGTGAGGTTTAGGCCCCATGCACACTGGAAGTTTTTTTTGCAGCTGTTTCTAGGGGCGGCAGGTGTTTTTTTTTTTTTACTGCCTCTATATTCCTCTGCATGTGGGGAGGTGCAGCACGGTGTGGTGGAAGTAAACACACAGTTTGGTTGTAGAGAACAGAACTTGTATTAATGCAGAATCCAGTCATTTGCAACAAACCCAGTGGGAAGGCACCCAATCGGGAACACTCGTGGCAATATCAGCAATGTGTAGCAGAGCAGGTCTAAGATGTGCCGACAGCGTCTGTCTTGAGGGGCGGAATGTGGCCTTGCCACTCTGAACCCAAATGGGGAGGTCTGCAGAAGGATAGCATGTCCCTATCCTTTTCCTACTCACCTGCAACCTCTACCTGCTAATCAGTGTCCCTACACTACCCACATGCAAAATGCGTGCCAAGTATGGGAGCCAGGGCCTTAAAGTGGAGTTCCGCCCCCGCAAAAAATTTAAAGTCAGCAGCTACACATACGCCGGGGCGCGATCTCTCGGAAGTGGGGATGGGTACCTGTCAAAAACAGTCACCTGCTTCCCACGAAAAGTGCCAAATGTGCTAGCGCAGGGGGATAAGCGAAACTTCCACTTTTGGGTGGAACTCCACTTTAAATAGGCTCTGCCTGACCCAATATGGCTGCTAGCGTCACATGGGGCAGCAGATTCCAATTGGTTAGCTTCCCCTAACTCTTGGAACCATAGAGGAATCATGTTCCTCTTGACTTCTTCTCCCCCTTCTATGCCCTGCAGTTGAGTGCCACCTGCAGTGGAGAAAGTATTTCAAAACGCTAATTCATTTAAATGGCCAACAATTAACAAAAGTGTTAATTCATTTAACCACTTCCTTACCGGCGTATTGTAAAAATACGCCGGCAAGGTGCACTCCCCATCCTAAGTGGACGTTATATTACGTCCTCTTGTTTTCGCCGCTTTGCGGGCCCTCAGGGGCCCGCATCGCGGCGATCGGGGACCGGCCGTGTCCCTCGGGACCCCGGCCTTCCGTGATCGGGGTAAAGAGCCAATAAAATTGGCTCTTTACCCCGTGACCGGCTGTGTCCCAGGGGGCGCGCAGCGCGGCGATCGGGGGGCGGGCTTGTCCCTCGGACAATGCCCGACCCCGATCACGGTAAAGAGCCAATAGTATTGGCTCTTTACCACGTGACCGGCTGTGTCCAATCACAGCCGGTCACAAAATGACGGGAATCCGCGGTAACGAGCTGTTACCGGGTTCTCCCCTTCACACACCGATCGTGTGTGAGGAGGAGATAGCGGTAACAGCTCGTTACCGCTTACTGTCAGCACCAAGCACACTGATTGCCCCCCCCCCTCCAATAAAGAGTACCTGTCACCTGCCCATCAGAGTACCTGTCACTTGCCCATCAGAGTACCTGTCACCTGTCCATCAGAGTACCTGTCACTTGCCCATCAGAGTACCTGTCCATCAGAGTACCCGAGTACCTGTCA
>BLSH010115257.1:1081023-1094944 GCA_018402905.1 Glandirana rugosa
TTCTGATAAACCCTTAGTGTACGACACTTAGACGGGTTCTACATTTGGGTACGAACCAGTATGCTCGTCTGTCATGGAGGTTTCGTCGGTTCGGGGGACCGAGAGACTCGGAAGACCTACCGGATCCGTTAGGCACGGTGTTAGTAGGATCTACTCCGTGCAAGGAGACAGGAAAGACCGTTATCTTAATTGTCCGCGAGACTTTTTTACTTCCTTCAACATCGAGACATCTATACTTTTCTGATAACATGGGAATTTCACCAACATATGAGAGGATACAAAAGTCGATCCCTTCGACTGAGAAGGCTCAGAGAGCCAGGGGGCTTGGCTGCTTTGGAGGTACTGTCTGCTCGTATGACCAAGCATGGGTTTACATCTTGGGCAGATTCACAGCATGTGATTCCCAAATAGCCTTTAGGGCATCCTTGTGGTCCTCAATCAATACGTTTATGGCTCATTGTCGTGTAGAGTATGCTTCTTTATCCTCTGGTTATTTTGGCTTGCAGGTCTTGTCGTGACGATACAAATTAAAGCCTTTGGGATAACATTGCCCGCCCATTGGGTATATAGCGAGTTAATTCCCAAACGTATGCTGCCATGGAGTCTGTCAGGAAAATGTAAAATTGAATATCAAATACTTACCGTAATTTTCCTTTCCTGATGGACTCCATGGCAGCAGGAGTCCCACCCCAATGTCTTGAGGAGGCTAGTTACGGAACACGGCCTCTGGCTCGGAGCAAGATTTTATGGGAGTGGGGTCCTATAGGGGAGGAGTGGAGGCGGGGCTAACCCAAACGTATGCTGCCATGGAGTCCATCAGGAAAGGAAAATTACGGTAAGTATTTGATATTCAATTTTCCATTATTTACAAAATTTACTGGCAAAAACTAAGAAAAACTTTTTTTTTCAACATTTTCGGTCTTTTTTTTATAAGTAAAAAATTAAAAAAACAGCAGTGATTATATACCACCAAAGGAAAGCTCTATTTGTGTGAAGAAAATTATAAAAATTTCACATGGTTTACAGTGTAGCATGACCGCGCACTTATTCAAATTGTGACAGCGCTGAAAGCTGAAAAATGGCCTGGGAAGGAAAGGGGCTAAAGATACCCGGTATTGAGGTGGTTAAAGTGGTTGTCAACTCGTGACAACCACTTTAACCTACAGGTAAGCCTATAATAAGGCTTACCTGTAGGTGCCCTGCATATCTCCTAAACCTGTACGGTTCAGGAGATATGCAGTGTGCTAGATGTGCTGACGTCATTTCGGCACATGCGCAGTGAAGAAACGGCCTCCGTGCTATTTCTCCACTGACACTGTGCCGCGACTGGTGGCTCCCGCTCGACGCTCTGTGACTGGCCGGAGTCGCGGCCCCGGAAGGAAGAGGGGCTGAAGATGGATGCCCGCCAGCATAGGGGGCGTCACTGGACATCGCAGGCTTCGTTTGCAGGTAAGTGGCACATAATGGGCTACTATGCGATGCATAGTAGCCCATTATGCTTCTAATTTACAGGGGAATGTAGAGGAAGTAAACCCCATCTGGGCTTACTTCCTCTTTAAAAGACATACAAATACTAAATTCAGGATTTTATATTTGAATTAAGCTCTGTAATTTGAAGTGGAACTATGGGAAAAACCAATATATTTATATATGATGCAGCTTGTCGGTACCATAATCACAGCAGGGTTTTTTTTTCCCCACAACATAGCTTTAATTACCTATTGATCTCACCATTAGATGTCCAGCAATGTCCAGCAATCCAATAGAAAAATGGAAGTTGCTGTTTACTGCCGAAAAGGTGTTAATGGAAGTTTGGCTATAATTTTTTTTTCACTGGGCTTTACATTTTTGTCAGTTGCTTACAGTCTATTTAAAGCTACATGACTCTTTAAAATTACCCTGTCAACAAAGTGACAACTCTGAAGTGATTTCAACTTTCTAAAGGAAGTAGCAAAATGATAGATCCACTGGCAGGATCAACAGGTGATAAAACTATGTTTGTAATATTTTATTTTGTCAATAGTTACACCTTAGTACAGGTAGGCTGTGCTCCCAGCACACCCACAAAACTGACAATGGATGGATGTGCTTATATGCCTAGTGTGGTCAGTTTGGAATAGGAAAGCAGGGGGGCTGGCAGGATCAACAAGTATTTCATACAAAGGAAGCAATGCAAAGAGCACCGGATACTTTTGAAAACAAGTACATGTTACAACAGACACTTATCAGGAATATGAAATGTTGGGGTAACATACATTTAAGTGCAAAACGTATACATTTATATTTCATTTTTCATGCATTAGTAAAAATAACACAGTACAGCATATTAAGATTATTTAGAGGAAGAAGTTTTCATGTTAGGTGAGGAATTTTATGTATCACTATGATATCAGCCTAACGTTTCCTAGAATGTGCCTTTAATAAACAGGTACCATTGCAAGTCTTGGTATGACTGCGGGATAACATGACTTTACTGGGATTAGCCCTGTCAATGAACAGCCTGATATGTGAGAGCTTGTTGTAAAAGGGTTAACATTTCAAACTATTACTCAGCAGCTGAGCAAACACACTGTACCCAGAGCAGGAGATTGCCTGTCTGTCTTTTCACCAGACTTCCTGTGCAAACAGCTAGGGCTTGGGTACCAAGGACACCAGTTTAACAGACTACCTGCCGGCAGAAATTGATTCCAATTGGCAATGAAAATAGTAAGGCCTCATACACACGGACGTTACTTAAAAAATAAACAAAACGTGAGGCCCGACGTCAGGGAAAAAAATCTGCGTTTTTCGGCGTTATGCATCGCCGTTAGTGAGTGTTAGCGAGTGTCGGCGTCAATAGGCGTTTTTTAAAAAAAAGTCAGCCCTCTGCTATTTTTCAACCTAAAAACGTTGGCGTCAAAAAACGCCGGTTAACGCCGGTACGGTGTTAGAGGGCATTAGTGAGCACTTTGCGGCGTCAAAAAACGCCAAAACATTCCAGCCTCAGAATGCGCTGGCCGTGGGTTCTAGTTTCAGCTCACTAACGCCGACACCCTCTACAGCTCAAAAACGTCTGCATTTTTATGGGGCCATTGACTAACAGGGAGAGCTGCAAAAAACTCCAGAAAACGCCGGCGTCAAAAAACGTCAGTGTGTATGAGGCCTTAAGGACCATCATTTTGGGAGCTATTGGATTAAAACTGGAAACTGTATTTGGTCTATTATTGCAATAATTTACGCAAACATTTTGAGTGCAGGTGTGTTTGGGGTAGTTTTTTCATCAAGCCAACACCTTGTCATCAAGCCAACCCTGAACACTTTAGCGGCAATTTTTTTTTTTCAGTATACACTATAGGATTGTAAAAGACCTGGGACACCTTTAAGTAGTATTGCTGCTTATGTAGCGTCCTGTGACAAACCGTGGGTGTGGCCAAATTGTGTTAATAATGGGAGAAGCTTAAGGAGCGTAATTAAATCAAATAAGGTTAGTCTGTCTCCCAGTGCAATCCCCCCTCCCCCCAGGTCAGTCTGTACTCCAGTATAATCCCCCCCAGGTCAGTCTGTCCCCCAGTACACCCCCCCCCCCACATCATTCTGTCCCCCAATATAATCCCCCCATGTCAATCTGTCCTCCAGTATAATCCCTTCCTGGTCAGTCTGCCCTCCAGTACAATCCCTCCCTGGTCAGTCTGTACCCCAGTACACTCCCTCAGGTCAGACTTCCCCCAGTATATTCCCTTCCTGGTCAGTCTGCCCTCCAGTACAATCCCTCCCTGGTCAGTCTGTACCCCAGTACATCCCCTCAGGTCAAACTGTCCCACAGTATAATCCCCCCGTGTCAATCTGTGCTCCAGTATAATCCCTTCCTTGTCAGTCTGTCCTCTAGTACAATCCCTCTCTGGTCAGTCTGTACCCCAGTACATCCCCTCAGGTCAGTCAGTCCCCCAGTATAATCCCCCATGTCAGTCTGTACCCCAGTTAAAGCGTCCCCCCCACCAATATAATTAAAAGCACTGGAAGCCAACAGGAGGGAGAGGGGGATAGGAGGACTGGTGTTGCGGAGTTACCACTGATGTGTCCAGGTTCTAAGTGGACTGAAACCCAGACACGTGATTTAAAACCTGGACTGTCCGGGTGAACCTCGGACAAGTGGCAACTCTAGTTTGGGGGGTCCTAACATAACCTAGTATGACCTACTTTTTTCCTCATCCTCTGTTCAAAGGGATCAACTCTCTTGTTAACTACATTCTATATTGACACTAATATCCATAGTAATTATTTAACTAGTATAGTAGTAAATATATGTTATGCAAGTTCATGTGTACATAGGCAACCATGCTTGTACTGTATATTCAGGGTGTGTTTCCTGTTTAGAAAGACATTAAGGTAGGAGTCACATAGTTGCATTGCTAATGCACATGTTACTGCAATATGTACTAGCATAAGTTATGTGCATAGGTTTTCTGCAGTATCTTCATTCGCAATAGCACCCCATCACACCTTTCCCAATGCAGTGTTGCAGTGCACTGCAATGCAGGACAATGCACTGCATTTCTAAAAATGGTGCATGCCTCTTTTTCCTGCATTAGGAAGCCCATTCAAATTAATGGACTGCATTAATACAATACATGTCATTACATGGCAAGGAGTATGTTAATGCACCCCAAAGGTGTAAATTAACTCTAAAGTAATTCTACTCTACTTCTGTCTATGGACTGATGTCATTGAAATCTATGAGAATTACCTACTTAAGAAGAATTTTCAGCCTCCCCCCAAAAAATGAATAGTGGCCAGTTACAAATACTGTAACTGCTGACTTTTAATATAAGGACACTTACCGGTCCATGGATCCAGTGATGTCCTCACCCGAGCCGATTCTTCAATTGGCTTTGGGTGCAAGCCCTGGCATCTTAGGTAAGGGAAACCAGCAGTGAGCCTTCCGGGTTCACAGACAGTTTCCTTCTGCACTTGCAGGAGCTGTGCTGCACTTTGTGAATGGTCATGCAGTCATCTGGAACCTGTGATGTGTCCCAGAAGGCTACGGGAGAAGGAGGGGGGGCCTGAACTTCTGCACAGATCGCCGAGCCGATCAGGCCAGAAGTGGGAGCAGGTACCTGTCAAAGCCAGGTCCCCCCCCCCCCCACAAAAAATAGCCAAATGTTGAAGTGGGGGGGGGGTGGTTGGATGCAAACAAGCAGAGCTTCCCCTTTTGGGTGAAGTTCCACTTTAATGACTTTGCAGGCACCCTACATGCAAAAAAGCTACCGTATATGCCGGTGTATATAACAACTTTTTAAACTCATTTGCCAAAAATCAGGGGCCGCCTTATACGCGGAGTATAAAATGTGAGCCTTAGAAGAACTCCAGGTTTAGGACTACTTTACATAGTTTGTTTGGGCCAAGCTGGCCCAAAACGAACATCCCTAATCTGTCAGCCCGCTGGATGTGTGGTAATACTGTATGTACCGTAGCTTTGGCTACATAAAGTATACTGCGGTGAGTCAATCCCGGCGAGCAATGTATTCTATTCTAAAACCTGCTCGGATTGGCTGAGTCAGAGAGGCGGGCTGATAAAGTTACAACCTCTGACTCAGCCAATCCGAGTATGCTTTGTATTCATTAATATAATACATTGCTCGCGGTAGCGCGGTATATTGTATGTAGCTGAAGTTACGGTACATACAGTATTACCGCACATCCAGCTGGCTGATAGATTAGTGGGTGTAAACAAAGACAAGACCCCATCATGGCTCCACCAATAAGAAGACGTAAATATGAAGGATTTTGAAGGATTTTAAGTACCGGTAAGTCATTACCATTTTGGTTAAAATTATTTTAATCAAATCTGATGTTTTTTAAATAGCCTTGGAAGGGGGATCGTCTTATATGGCGAGTATAGCCCAAAAACCCATGTGTTAACTGGAAAATTAGGGGGTTGTCTTATACACCCAGTCGCCTTCTATGCAGGCATATACAGTAATTTACAACCACTATAATAAGTGCTTAGAAATCTGTATATGAAATCTGATTATATTGCCCAATGAGAGAGTAAAGGGTACAGTGTGCTTCCAATTATACAACACAGCAAAATAATGAATGTGAATGATAGCTTTCATGTTTTTTTTTTAGTTTGTCTTTTAAGATATATTACTACTGTATCTGGAACAAAGGCAATATGTTGATAGGACAGACCCAATGAGAAGACCTTTGGTTCTGTAGGGCTATTGATATCAAATACCCCTTTAAGTAAATCTCTGACCTAGTGTATAGTGAGGGTTGGTGAACAGTCCCACTGACAATAACAGGCTCTGTTAAACGTTTTTGAGAGTTTTATTGGGTTTTTTATACCAATTATATATGATGTTATAAGCATTTCCCTCAAATACAGTTGCAGAGGACCTTTAGAATTATGTTATGCATTACAGTTTGGGAAATATATGCTTTTTAATGTTAATGCCACACATTTGTAATAGTCTTATTTAGAGTTCTTCAGCATGTATGACTTGACTCTAGTTTTTCTACCTTCCCAAACAAATCTCTTTTGAAGTTTAGTAGTCTGCATTCAGAAAGAAGGGATTGGGAGAAAACAAAAAAGGTTAGAAAATTATATATTTTTAAAGAACATATAGGACTTTTCTGTTTTATGAAGCAGTGAGATTGGACCCTTTTGAAAGACATAAAAAAAACCTGGACAGGCTTAGAAGATGTTGGTCTTTAAAGTGGTAGTAAACCCCCAAGTACTATTTTTACCTACAGGTAAGCCTACATGGTTTAGGAGATATTCGCCCTGACATTAGCGGTGCATGCGCTCTGATGATCCAGCGGAGGCAGCCGGAAAATCAGAGCTGGCTGCCGGGATGAAGAGCTCCCGCGCGCACGCGTGGGAGTGACGTCACGTGACTCCGGCGACTCACAGCGCCGGAGCCGCGTACCCGGAAGAAAGAGGAGGACAGTAATGTCAGCTTCCTCAGCGCTGACCGACTCGGGCATCGGGGGCCTTGTTCTAAGGTAAGTATTTCATAATATGTTAGTATGCGATGCATATTAACATATTATGCTATTGTCTTGCAGGATTTTTTTTTTTTTTTCAGGCGAATTTACTACCACTTTAATAGTTTAGTCAAAGACTCTGGGCCTGGAGTCATGGAGGTCTTGATGATAAATATCCCAACACATAACATAAACGTTTATTTCACGCTGCAGATAAATATATCCATTATCAAAGCTTTTATTTAGTTCTTATTGAAAGTAGTATGCAAAAACACTGATGTCAGATCCATTATGGGAATATGCCAAAGGCCAGATGTAAAATTATGCTATATGATATGTTATACTGAATATTTTCTGGCTACACGGGCCACTTCCTGTGCTGCGAAAAAAGTCAGCTTAGGTGTACCAAGGAGTTCTTTTGGCAATATCTCATTGCGAATACCACAGACTATTTGATCTTGCAGTATATTCTTTAGGTATTCTTCGAACTAGCAGTGTTCTTGTAAAATATTATAGTATTATTTTATATAGGATGTCAAGTGATACAAAAAGTAGATGGTGAGAAAGTAAAAGTAAAGTTTATTAGTTAAAGGCAAGATAGGCCTCTCTGAAGAAATTGTTTTTTAGGGATCACCTAAAGGTTAATAGAGTTGGAGATAAAGAGCAGGAGGTCTGGTGAGGACTGAAGAAAACAGTTGGAATTTTGAGACACTCTTGGGGCAAAGTTGTGGATGACTTTGTAGGTTTTAGTATTTTATATTTTATTTGTTGGGTGAGCAAAAGCCAATGGAGGGATTGATAGAGAGGCATACAGTTGGTAAGGTGGATGAGTCTAGCAGTGGCATTCATGATGGACTGATGGGGAGCCTATGTAAAAGCAGGCCAATGAGGAGGGAGTTGCAATAGTCAAAGCGAGAGATAACAAGGGGAGTGAATTGGTAGCTTTTTGGTGTTGTTGGTTAAGATGATGTATATTTTGAAGATGTTACGGGGTTAAAGTGTTTATTAACCACCTCCCACCCAGCCACTGTACATATACGGCCGTGTGGGAGCTTCCCCGTTCTGACAGGACGTGTATTTATGTCCTGCAGAACGGGAGCTCGCAGCGCGGCCACGCGCCGCTGCTGGGTCCTGTGATCATTATGATCACAGGATCCAGCTGAGCAGAGATCGGGATATGGGCGCAGTGACTGGCCCTCCCGATCATGTGACAGCTGTGTCCAATCACAGCCGTCACATTGTAAACAGAGACGAACGTCTCTGTGACAGTTCTCCCCCCACCGAGCTCAGTGAGAGCTCAGTGCGGGGGGGGGGGGCTGGGGAAGGGGGGGAGCTGCAGCTCTGTGACAGCTTTCTGCATGATGATGATTTCTTGCAGAAAGCTGTCACAGATCGCCCCCCACACAGTGCACCAAGCACACTGATACCCCTGTCCCCATACACATAAGTGTCCCCATAAAACAGCCCCCAAAACATCTGTATGTCCCCCATCACATCCGTCACCATACACAAAACATCTGTAACAGTCCCCAAAACATCTGTATGTCCCCAAAACATCTGTCACAGTCCCCAACACATCTGTCTGTCCCCGTCACATCTGTCACCATACACAAAACATCTGTATGTCCCCGTCACATCTGTCACAGTCCTCGTCACATCTGTCTGTCCGCCAACACCAAATAAACTCAGATTTGGGTTATTTTTACCAAAGTAAAGTAGAAGTATCATTTTTGGTCAAAATTTATGAAGAGAAATTACTTATTTGCAAAATTTTATAACAGAAACGCAGAAAAATGCATTGTTTTTTTTTTTTTTCAGTGTTTTTTAAATTTATAGCTCAAAAAATAAAAAACCCAGGGGTGATTAAATACCACCAAAAGAAAGCTCTATTTGTGTGAAAAAAATGATAAAAATATCATATGGGCACAGTGTCGCATGACCGCGCAATTGTCATTCAAACTGCAACAGCGCTGAAAGCTGAAAATTGGTCCGGGAAGGAAGGGGGTTTAAGTGCCCAGTATTGAAGTGGTTAACCTAAAAAAAAAAAAATTGGATCCTGTTCCCTTAACCACTTCAGCCCCGGAAGGATTTCCCCCTTAATGACCAGAGCACTTTTTGCGATTCGGCACTGCGTCGCTTTAACTGACAATTGTACCCAAACAAAATTGACGTCCTTTTTTTTCCCCACGAATAGAGCTTTCTTTTGGTGGTATATGATCACCTCTGTGGTTTTTATTACTTGCGCTATAAACAAAAAAAGAGCAACCATTTTTACAAAAAATAATATTTTTTACTTTTTGCTTTAATGCATATCCCCCAAAAAATATAAAAAAAACGAATTTATTCACCAGTTTTGGCTGGTATATATTCTTCTACATATTTGTGGTAAAAAAATTGCAATAGGCGGTTATTGATTAGTTTGCGCAAAGTTGCTGCGTTTACAAACCATGAGAATTCATTTATGGCGTTTTTACAATTTATTTTTTTTTACTAATAATGGCGGTGATCTGCGATTTTTATCGGGACTGCGATATTGCGGTGGACAGATCGGACATTTTTGACACTTTTTTGGGACCACTGACATTTATACAGCGATCAGAGCTAAATATAGCCACTGATTACTGTATAAATGTCAGTGGCAGGGAAGGGGTTAACCTGCAGGGGGCAATCAAGGGGTTAAATGTGTTCCCTCACTGTGTTCTAACTGTGTGGGGGCTGGGTTGGCAGGGACATAACAGATCTAACTGATCCCGATGACAGGGATCAGTAAATCTCTGTCATGCCACCTGACAGAGCGCGGAATCGCCGTGTTTGCATTCCCCGCTTTTCTTGTGTAGCAGGCAATCGCGGGTCACCATCGGACATCGAGTCCGCCCAACCCGCGGCTCCACTCAGGGGCACGCACTTGCCCCCTAGCTGCGTGTGCACAAATCGCAGTTTATAAACAGCGATTTGCAATAACGAGCCACTTTTCCACAGTGGGAATATTAGAGCCGGTCGGGAACCGGTTAAAGCATGTTATGCAGCACAGTGCTTGTGCTGTGTAAATTCGGCCCCCTGTAACGTGTACAAAACCTGGCTGATCCTGCCAGTTTCTACCCTCCCCTCTGTACGCTAGCTCTGAAATACCAGGGCTCCTGAGCACTGACACCGGAGTCATCTGTATGTGCCTCCGTCATCCACAGCCTGCTCTGTGTCTACTTTGTGCTCTCCCCCCTCCCCTCTCTGCTTGTCAGCACCCCGATCCTCTCCTCCTGCTCTAAAAAAACAGACTTTTTCTTCTATAGTGCCCTCTGATATAGAACATTAAGCTCCCCAGTGGATGTCATTTATAAAAAGATGTGGTATAATAACTTACTTCAGAGCGCTCACGTGACTGCCCGCTGGTCTCCTCCTCTCCTCTCCTTGTCTCAGCTGACGTCAGCGGGGGTTTCCCAGCACCTCCCCTGCAGCTATCACATCGGGAGAGGAGGCCAGCGGACAGTCTGAAGTAAGCTATTATACTGCATATTTTTATAAATGACATGCACTGGGGAGCTTAATGTTATTTATCAGAGGGAACTGTAGAAAAAAAAATTTAGATTAACAAATACTTTAAGACAGCAAGATTTGGACAGTGGTTGGATGTGGGGCCAAAAGGAAGGGTCAAAATGCAGGATTACACATGGCATCCTGGCATGAGGGGAGGGACTGATGGTTTAAATGAAAAGAAGTAAAGTCTTCCTTTTTAATTGTACCTACAGATAAGCCTATAATAAGGCTTACCTGTAGGTACTGTAAATATCTCCTAAACTTGCACCGTTTAGGAGATATTTACTATATACGCTGAAGCCAACATCATCGGCACATGTGCTCTGGAGGAACGGATGCCTGTGCCATTTCTTCAGGACCCTGTGCCATGACCGGCGGCTCCCGCACACACGCTCGAGAGGGACGTCATTGCGGCTCTGGCCAATCATAGCGCCGGAGCCCTCGAACCCAAAAGAAATACTGATGTGGATGCCAGCCGTCTCAGCTGTGTGAGGGCTTCGTTCTAAGGTAAGTATTTCATAATGATCTAGTATGCATTGCCATTGACTTGCAGGATTTTTTTTTTTTTTTTAATCGGGTTTACAACCTCTTTAATTCTGAAATACTATATAAGTAGATATTAACTCATTTGCTTTTTGCCAACATTATTAGTAAATCCTCATAGGTCTTGGTTTAAAAGCTAGGTTCACATCTGTGCTGGTTGGGAAAATCCCCCCAATAAAAACATGTCAGAGGTCCTGACCTTCCCCAATGAACTAAACTAACAAAATACTAGTAATACACCTCGATTTTTAGGTCTGGTTAATATAGCAAGCACTGCTTCAGTTGGTTTAAAGGTTGCCTGATAATCACAAGCAATGTTCTTCCTCCAAGCATTGCTTACAATGATTGGGCCATTTCTTACCTCCTGGCAGTTGTAAATACTTTGCATACTCCAACTGATGTGGGCAAGGCCCCTTCAATATTCGGAAGGAGCAAAATACCACACAAGTGCTGATGTCATTGTTGGTCAAGTATTGTAGCAGAATTGTGTTGGTGTGGTGACTCTTTAAGGATGGATCTGTTCACTCATGTATGAGCAACCTAAATCTGAAATAATTTGATTTATAACCAAATTTCTAAACAGTACTTGCATATCTCCATAGATTAATCTTGCTTCTAAAAATAATTGAAAATACTTTACACATAAAAACTGTTCCTTTAAGAAAAAGAGGTTATCAGTAAAACAACTTGTGTGACAGCTCATGGCTGTAGGATTTCTTAAATTAACACAAAATCAATTATATTTGTAGACTAATACAGGGTTTTAAGATTCATTGACCCAAACAGCTGGCCTGTCAAGAGACTGTGAAGACACAATATCCGTGTGGCATTCATGAATAATGCATTCATCCAACTTAATTTAGCATGGCCTCCAGAGGGTTTAGTGGATTTATACATTCCTTCTGTACATAGATAGCTCTGCAAATCCCATTAAATAATTCTAACCAACAGATTATCTATTTAATAAACATGCTTTATTTGCATTTTTTTTTTTCTGATGCATATTTCTTAACAATCTTCCATTCTGGGCTATGTAAATTTTCAATGTGTTGCACTGAAAAACTATAACTGGAAAATAGGCTTTGCGCTATATAACCGCCATCAAATCCAGTTACTAATGCTGTTAATTATTGTTATTTGGGGCAGTCAGATACAGAAAAAGTCAGTGAAAGATACAAGAATCTGTTGGTGATTTACAGAACTCTGATCTAAATTTAAAGAAAAAACTATTTTATAGCTTCTAAGCTGCAAGGACTGCTAATACGCAAATTAGCATATCCTCTAAACCAGCAACTAGAATAATATGTTGCCTGTGCCATCCTGGAAGTCAGTGGGAGAGATGCTGTCTCCGAACCCACCACTGACACCTATGACATACTGAGGAGGAACACTGACTCTAAATTTCTAAATCTACCTTTTGTGTATGCAAAGTGGTAAACGAGATCCCCTAAATGGAGTCACAGACATAAATGAAAATCTGATATACATTATAAATCTTCCCTCTTCTACTTAAAAGGGATCCAACACTGTAGATTTTGTAGAAGCAATGATGAATAGTCAGATGAATCTTGGGAAGAGCTTGTTTATTCCAGCCAGCAGAGAGCCACATGTAAAAATGTATTTCTTCTAGTTTCAGTTCATAACTTCCTACTTCCTGCTCCCACCCCCAGGTCCTCACACAACTATGTAAATACAACACATACATATTTTACATCTTTCCCCTTTTAAAGAAAGGATGTGCATATATAAATAAAGTGTAATGTAAAACAAACAAGGAGTGCAGCATAGCAAGGAACAATAACAAACTACAATATAAACAAAAGATGCTGAGTAAGGCCCCTTTCAGTTTTTCAGGCGAACCCGAACGGACGCTCCATTGCGGTCTATGGAGCGACGGATGTCAGCGGTGACATGTCCGCTGTGAAGTACCTGAGTATTGTGAAGTACCTGAGTATTGTGAAGTACCTGAGTGTTGCGAGTACCTGAGTGTTGCGAGTACCTGAGTGTAGCGTGTACCTGTGTATAGCGTGTACCTGTGTATAGCGAGTACCTGTGTATAGCGAGTACCTGTGTAGCGAGTACCTGTGTATTGGGAGTACCTGTGTATAGCGAGTACCTGTGTATAGCGAGTACCTGTGTATAGCGAGTACCTGTGTATTGGGAGTACCGGTGTATAGCGAGTACCTGTGTATTAGGAGTACCTGTGTATAGCGAGTACCTATGTATTGGGAGTACCTATGTATAGCGAGTACCTGTGTATTGGGAGTACCTGTGTATTGGGAGTACCTGTGTATAGCGAGTACCTGTGTATAGGGAGTACCTGTGTATAGGGAGTACCTGTGTATAGGGAGTACCTGAGTATTGCGAGTACCTGAGTATTGCGAGTACCTGAGTATTGCGGGTACCTCAGTGTTGGGAGTACAGTGAATACTAGTGCATAGTGAATATCAGGTGAGTGCCTGTGTATTGGGCGAGTACCTGAGTACTGCAGTGTGAGTACCCGAGAGTGGCGTGAATACCCGAGTGTTGTGAGTACCTGTGTACGGGGAGTATTAGTGGAAGGCAGCCAGCAGTTAGGTAATTGGATAGGGCATAATTCCCAGTCCCCACTAAATCAATAGGTACGATGCCCGGCGGGTGTGGAGAAGCGATTCGGTGTACATCTTGTCACATGTATGCGTTCCTTGATCATGAGATCGAGGGTGAATACTGCTGTACAAAGTGTAAGAGCGTTGTTTCCCTGGAAGCCCAGGTTCTGAATCTAAGGAAGCAACTGTCAACACTGAGACGACTCTCCATACTTAAGGAGAGTTGGGATCGTACTCGGCAGGTGTCGGCAGGGGCCAGCACAGAGGCGGGTGGAGACACAGAGGCGTAG
>BLSH010115257.1:1097863-1117752 GCA_018402905.1 Glandirana rugosa
AGGTTTCAAGGTTCTGATATTGTGTGACTGAAAATCCCAGGAAAGTGTGGTCGCCTCGGACAAAACTGTCCGAGGCGACGAGTCGCCCCTAGGTAGGCAACTAGGGGCGACTCGACCGCCTACTGTCCTGTCAGAGACGTGTCTCATGTCTCTGACAGGACAGTGTCGAGGTAAGAGGATATACCTCCTAGCCTACTTGTACCTGGCAGACAGGCACAAGTAGGCTAGGCTAGACGGTCTACCTACCTTTTATCCCAAAGGTAGGCAGACAAAAACCGCCTAGCCCAATGTATCAATGTATCAATGTATCAGTTATGCACACCTAAGGGACCACAACATTGGGGGATATACAACGTATTACTGACATAAAAAAAAAACACACACATGGGTTGGACTTGATGGACTTGTGTCTTTTTCCAGCCTCATTGACTATGTAACTATGTAACTATGTAACCCGATCCGCCAAAAACAGACGGATGGAAACCCTATTTTCCATCCATCTGGCAGATCGGATCGGATGAACACGGACAGACGGTCCATGTTCATCCGATCCTCCATATAGGAGAATGGAGCTGTGACAGGACAGTCTCTGTACTCTGTGCAGAGACTGTCCTGTCATCCGCCAGCTCAGCGGGGATCAACGGATGGATCCCCGCTGAGCAGCGGAGCCTGTCAAAACAGGCTCCGCTGGTGTGAAAGGACCCTAAAAGTCAGTGTGTTATAGTCTTGGAACTTTGGATTGGGTTTACACACTCTTCCAGATCGAGTAACAACTTGTGGGGCTTGCGAGTCTGAAACCTTTTGCCTGTTGCCATCATAATTTTGTTGTGGTTGTGTGTTACATCCATTGGTGGAAGTGTCAATTGGCACATCAGCAAACGTCTGTGCTTGGGGTCCTGAAGTGATCATAGGCACATGGGCAGCAGCAGTGCAGTATGATTCAGGTAACTGTAGGAGGTGACAGCAGTACCTTACATAGGTCATACCATCAAAATGGACAGCATAGCTGTTTGGTTAGCAGGCCTTTCCATGAACCGTGGTCAGTTTGTGAAACCCACAGGTTGTTTCCATCCTTACCACCTGCCCAGGCTCCAGAGGGGAAAGGCTTCTGGCGATTTGTCATGGCTTATCTTTCCTTTTTGCCTGAGTGTAAATAAAGCAGCCTGAACATCAGTCTCAACTCTTGGCAGGAGCTGGGATGGGACCATGGGAATCAGAGTCCCAGTTTGTCGTGACAGTAAACGTTGAGCCAGAGAAGGCATGCCATCCCTAGGTGTGTTTCGAAGGTTAAGTAGGGCTGCATAAAGGTCCGAACCATCACGTGCACATTTTTCTAGGAGATGCTTGGCCGATCTTATACTACGTTCTGCAAGACCATTGGATCTAGGGTAATTGGGACTGCTGGTGACGTGCTGAAAATCCCACTGGCGAGCAAAGTTCTTGAATTCTCTACCTGAAAATGATGTTGCATTGTCAGTCATCAATTGATAGGGAATTCCATGTGTGGAGAATATCCACTTTAATGTCCTGATCACTGTGTTACTGGATGTGTTTGGGAGGACATCAAATTCCCACCAGCTAGAGTATGAATCTACCAAGACCAGGTAATCCTTGTTTGACCACTCAAATATGTCAGCTGCTTTGATTGACCATGGTCTGTCAGGTATTTAGTGAAGAGTTAAAGGTTCTCGCATCTGGTGCTGTCGTAGAGCATTGCATGGGGCACATCTGGAAACTTCTCTTTCAATGTCAGTGTATATAGTGGGCCAAAACATGGTTTCACATGCCCTTCACTTAGTGGAATGAATGCCCGGATGACATTGATGGAGCTGTGTCAAGTAGTAGAAAAGGATTGAAGGAACAACTCCTTCAAAAAATAGACAGGACTTTGCAGGCACACCACAGGCACTTGGTATCATAAAAAAATATCTTTATTACAGCAAATTGATCACATACATTACATATACTAACATATACATAAAAACATCCTAAATTGAGCAGAAAAGCACCACCTGTATAACCAGCAATTAGGAGGTAGAGTTCTGTACATACAGTATGCAGAGTAGGCTAAAAGTATCGCCTTTGATTAGCAAATATTGGGAACTCTATGAATATCCTCCACGCTGGTGCGTCGGCGCGTTTCGCTTCCCAGAGCTTCCTCAGGACACATACGGGGGTGGGTGCTGTCTGGCTCTAAAGTTAGGAAAGCACTAGACACACATCACTTAGGCATCACACTACAGCCAGCACTTGTCAGGTTCGATTTCAAGTAGACAAAGATATAGTTGTATTATCAGAACAAATCAAAAAGGCAGGGTGTGACCCTGGTGAGATCCTGCAATAAAGTTCAAGCAGGACACAAATTAAAGCCCAGGGAATGTGGAATCTCTGTATCCAAAGTATCCCAGTAAACCGAGAGTGGGTGCACTTGCCTGTCTGTAACACCCCAAACAGACAGTATATATCAAACAGGACCAACAGTGGTGTCTCAAATTACCACATGTAACTGTATCAAAAGGCCACACTGGGTCCCAAAATAGACCACTGCATTGAATCCTGTATAGGTGTTCCAGGACAGGAACATATGTGTGGCTGTAGTCGGTATCTCAGCATGCATCCCCACCTTTTGCAGTCGGTGGGGATGCATGAATATTGCCAGAATAATGTGAAGTAAAATAGGAGAGTTAGAAGCTTTGGTGCATGTAGAGAACAATGATTTAATTAGACTGAATCTTGGCTTCTATCTTCAAATGATGGGCTATTATTATTCCTGGCTTTGCTCTGTTTTGGAGAAACAGGGTAAAATGTAAAGGTGGTTGTGTCTGTCTATATGTGAGAAGTGATCTAAAAGTCAGAAATTTCAGTACCCTGAAATTGACTGGAATAATGTCACTACTGAAACCGTTTTTATAACAGTCACTGTTGTGCTAATGTGCAAATATCCATTATTACCAAAAAACTTCAGACCTGTTAGTTTAACTTTTATAGTCAGGAAGATATTTCAGAGTTTGATAAAATACCACCCAGAATAGTTTTTGCTAGAAAACAATATTATAAGCAATATTGAGCATTGCTTGAGCAAGGCTTGATTGCGCAAATCCCCGTAGCTGTACGGCAGCGAAATTGTAGGGGGGTGCGCGCGTGAGCGCTCGCTGCACATCTCTGGAGCCAATGCGCGTGCCCGGCAGGTGCAATTTCCGCCGGATACCTGCGATCGCTCCTCACAGAGCCAGAACAGGGATCCGTTGATGTAAACAAACGGATCCCTGTTCTGAGAGGGAAGTGGAGAGGGATCTGCTGTTCCAAGTAATCCGGAACAGCGATCTCTCTCCACCCCCAGTCACTATTCTCCCCCCACAGTTAGAAACACCTCCCTAGGGCCGCTTAACCCCTTGATCTCCCCCTAGTGTTAACCCCTTCATTGCCAATGACATTTATACATCAATCAATGGCTATTTTTAGCTCTGATCGCTGTATAAATGTCAATGGTCCCAAAAAAGTGTCAAAAGTGTCCAATCTGTCCGCCACAATATCACAGTCCCGCTAAAAATCACAGTTCACCAACATTACTAGTAAAAAAATAAAAATACCATAAATCTATTCCCATAGTTTGTAAATGCGATAACTTTTGCGAAACCCAATCAATATACGTCTATTGCGATTTTTTTTTTTAACCAAAAACATGTAGAAGAATATATATCGGCCTAAACTAAGGAGTAACTTTGTTTTTTATTTATTTTTTTGGATATTTATTATGTAAAAAAAAAATTTTTTTTCAAAATTGTCGGTATTTTTTTGTTTATAGCACAAAAAATAAAAACCGCAGAGGTGATCAGATAGCACCAAAAGAAAGCTCTATTTGTGGGAAAAGAAGGACGTCAATTTTGTTTGGGTACAGCGTCGCACGACCACGCAGTTGTCAGTTAAATCAACACAGTGCTGTATCGCAAAAAGTGCTCCGGTCAGGAAGGGGGTAAATCCTTCTGGGTCTGAAGTGGTTAATAAAACACCAAAGTTGTCAAAAAAATCTAAATTATTTTTATGATGAAGAAAGCAAAACCTTAGACAAAAGAGTGGCTGTGGGTGAAGTATTTTTGGATTTTACAAAAGCATTTGACATAGTTCCCCACACACAGCTAATGTGTAAGTTAAAGTGGATGTAAACCCTCACATAATAAAGTAATTGTCAAAAACTTGTCTCTTCTGTTTTTTACTTTTTGACACTTTTTGGTGACTGGGTAGGGATACTATGTACCCGATACTCATTTACATGGGGGGGGTGGGATCTGGGGGCCCCCTTCCAGATTCCAATAACCCCCCCCCCGCCCGCAGACCCCCCCAACCACCGGCCACAGTTGTGGGGAAGAGGCTCTTGTCCTCATCAACATGTTGAGGGCATGTGGCCTGGTGTGGTTCATGTGGTTCAATGACCTGCCAGACTGCATGCCCAGATAAAGGCCTGGTATGGATTGGGGGCCCCTCCAAATCCATACCATTTTTTCCTTTATTTTTTCAATAGCCAGGTGCCAGCAATTGCAAACGCCAGTCATTTTAAATGGGATTTGATTTGTTTTTTTCTTTCTTTAGAAATGTCATTTTTGCTGCAGCATATTTTATGCATGCTACAGATGCGCCACTTTACAGGCACATTAAGGGGACCCCCAGGCAAGGAATTTTTCATTTTTATTGTTGCACTTTAAGCATAATTAAAATCACTGCTCCTGAAAAAACTATTGTTTTAAAAAAAAGAATTTGATACATGTCCCCGGTGCAGTACCCAGACCCCCATACCCCTTTTATGGCCAGTTACTTGCATAAAAGTCTTCAAAATGGGCCCTTTTGATTTTTCCTGTTCAGCTCACACTTCAATGAGGTTCGCCGTTTGGGTTAGAACATTTCCCCTGTTTGGGAGTTCTGCTGCAAACCGAACAGGGAGGTGTTCAGCCCATCCTTAATGAACAGTATGTAATACAGCATTTATTGATAGTTTTTTATGATGTGGGTTTAGTGACACTTTAACCGGTTCCCGACTGGCTTGCATACGTTTACTGCTGCAGAGTGGCGTTGTAGCACGAATCGCCATCTATTAACGGCAGCTAGTGGGCAGGAGTGCGGCGCACTCTGCAGGAGTGCGGCGCACTCTGCAGGAGTGTGCCCGTGGCTCAGGCGGACCCGATGTCCGTCGGCAAGCCGCGAAGACCTGGTAGAGAGAGAGAACAGGGAACCGTCGATGTAAACAGTGGCCATTTAAAAGATCTACTGATCCCTGTCACTGGGATCAGTTAGATCTCTTATGCCCATGGTAGCCCAGCCCCCTCACAGTTAGAACACGCCTAGGGAACACAGTTAACCCCTAGATCGCCCCCTGCATGTTAACCCATTCACTGCCAATGACATTTTATACAGTAATTAGTGCATATTTAAATTTCTGATCGCTGTATAAATGTCATTGGTCCCAAAAAAGTGTCAAAAATTTCAAAAATGTCCCACATTTCCACCCCAATATCAACCCAAAGTCCCGATAAAAATCGCAGATCGCCGCCATTGCCAGTGAAAAGAAAAAAAATTGTAAAAATGCCAGAAATGAATTCTCATGGTTTGTAAACGCGGCAACTTTTGCGCAAACCAATCAATAAACGCCAATTGCGATTTTTTTTTTTACCAAAATAGGAGAAAGCATATAAATCGGCCAAAACCGATGAATATATTTGTTTTTTTATATTTTTTTTTTGGATTTGTATTTTAGCAAAAAGTAAGAAATATTTTTTTTTGCAAAATTGTCGCTCTTTTCTTGTTTATAACAGTGATCAGAAGTGATGCAGAGGTGATCAAATACCACCAAAAGAAAGCTCTATTTGTGGGAAAAAAAGGACGCAAATTTCGTTTGGGTGCAACGCCGCACGACCGCGCAATTGTCAGTTAAAGCGACGCAGTGCCGAATCGCAAAAAGTGCTCTGATCCTAACATGGGAAATCCTTCCGGGGGTGAAGTGGTAAAAGTCTACAGTGTTAGAAAATTCTGTTTTTAAAAGGATAGAAACTAAAAGCAGATATCTAGAAAGTAGTGATTAATGATTCAAACTCTGAATGGTCTAGGGTTATGAGTCATGTACCCCAACGTTCAGTGTTGAGACTCTTTATAATCTATTTATAAATTATATACAGTTTAGGAATAAAAGTACCTATTGTTTGCAGATGACACCAGCCTATGCAATGGAATAAGAGTCATTACAGAATGTCTCCAACTTAAAAGCAGACCTTAATCCAGTGTTCAATTGGGAAACTATGTGGCAATTGAGGCTAAAAACATTAATGCATCTTACCACCCGTATAGTGTGTGTACAAGTCAGTATCTTGATCACGATCAGAACTATACTAGTGTCTCCTATAGTATAGTGTTCCCAAAAACGCATTTTATTTTTTTACCAAAGGCATGTAGCAGAATACATTTTGGCCTAAATTTATGAAGAAATTTGATTTAATTCAATATTTTTTATAACAGAAAGTAGAATTTATCAGGGTTTTTTTTCAAATTTTTCTGTATTTTTTTGTTTATATAATAAAAATTAAAAACCCAGTGGCCATCAAATACCGTGATTAAATTCCACCAAGAGAATGATCTATTTGTGTGAAAGAAATTATATAAATTTAATTTGTGTACAGTTGTCACGCACCTGGTGGTGGAGTCTGTCTTATTCAGGGAGCAACCACTCTTATCACCCTGATTCAGGAACCCCTGGTAGTGTTGACAGGGAGTTCAAGAGTGCAGGATGGCACGAGAGCTGGACTGGTTCACTGGTGATGAGGTGAGAGGTCGTTCCGTGGCTCAGGCTGGGTCGACAACTGGCGGACAATGTGGTACAAAGGTGCAGACAGGAGAATCGTCAGGTACAGGCAGGGTCGTTAACAGGCTGGCAGCAGAAGTACAAGGGGTTAAGCAGAAGAGTAGTCATGGTTAAGCCGGGGGTCGGGGGTGGGCGGTGCAGGCAGAGATCAATCAAAGTCAGAACAAGCCAGGTCACAGGAAACAGGTACAGAGATGAGATAACTCAGGAACACAGGAACGCTTTAGAACAGACATCACCGGCTGCATGGTGCTGTCTGGTTTAAATGGATTGTTTGGCCACACACCTGCTGCCTTCCCGAGTATGCCTGCGCAGAGAAATAGGAATTCTGGGCAGATTTGTAACAGAGGTTCCCTGACATTGCCTCCCCCCCCAATGGGCAGCCTCCGGATGCCCAGGTGGGTACTTATTTCCGGATGGTTCCTCTTGAAAGTTTGGATTAGTTCCTCCGCATGAATATTAGCTTCGGGTTCCCAGGAACTTTACTCAGGCCATACCCCTTCCATTTAACTAGGTACTGGGTAGAGCCACCCCTCTTCAAGCAGTCCAGGATGTTTCCAGGCTCACAGAACATCCGGGAAAGGGCATTCGGCTTTACATTCTTTGACCCAGGCCTGTAAGTTAGACGTTAGATGGAACAGGAATCTAGAGAAAAAGAGTGCCCACCGGGCCTGATGGGGCTTTAGTCTCTTGGCTGTTCCCAAATATTCAAGATTTTTATGATCCGTGTATATCAAAATGGGGTGAGTGGCCCCCTCAAGCAAGTACTGCCATTCTTCAAGAGCTGACTTAATGGCCAGGAGTTCTCTATCTCTCACGTTGTAGTTTTTCTCTGGTGCTGATAACTTGCGGGATAAAAATGCTATGGGATGGAGCAAGGCATTGGAACCTTGCCTCTGGGAGAGAACAGCCCCTACAGCGGTTTCCAAAGTGTCCACCTCTAGGACGTATGGCAAGGCTGGGTCAGGGTGTTTCAAAATGGGCACTGACGTGTAGAGTTTTTAGAGTCTGAAAGGCCATTTGGGCCTCGATGGACCAATGGAATCAGGTGTTCTGCTTTGTCAACTGTGTAATTGGGGTAATGATGGCAGAGAACCCCTAATAAATTTTCTATAAAAGTTGGCGAAACCCACAAAGTGCTGGACCCCTTTCCTGTCCATTGAAATGACTAAGCTGAGGAATTGAATGCTGGGTTGCTCAAAGGCACATTTCTCTGCCTTAGCGTACAGTCCATGCTGCCAAAGGCGGCTCAGAACTTTGGTGGCATGCTCACGGCGTTTCTCCAGGGATGGAGAAAAAATCAGGATGTCATCCAGGTAAATGATTACAAAGAGGTCCAGATAATCTCAGAGCACATCATTCACAAAGTGCTGGAATGTTGCCGGAGCATTACAGAGTCCGAAGGGCATAATTAGATACACGAGAACCAGAGGCAGAGGACAGCGGTTTTTGACTGTGATTCGGTTGTATTCCCAGTAATCGATACAGGGCCACAAGGAGCTATCCTTCTTTTCATCTAAGAATATTCCGGCCCCCGCGGGAGACATGGAAGGCCGGATGAAGCCTTTTTCAAGATTATCGTCCAGATATGCCTTGAGAGCTAACTCAGGTTCAGAAAGCGCCAGATAAGAGTTCAATAGGGCAGTCGTGACCATCTTGTGAGCCTTGGGTTGAAGAGGAATTTGGTGTAGTGCTGCAAATGCTTGGTCCACGAAGCAACTGCATGCACCTGAATCAATTATTGCCGGGGCCCAAATAGTCCCTCCTGGAAGCTGCAGAGAGAGGGAGTAAACAAGATGAGAGGCATTATTCAAAGAGGTAGGAACTTCACTTTGGGTAGCTGGAGGACACTTAGCTGGGCAGGGCAAGACCTCACTATGTGTCCCGGTTCCCCACAGTAGAGACATAGGTTGTGGAACCGTGTTCTCTGTCTCTCTTCAGGGGTGAGGGAAGAGCGGAGAAGCCCAATCTGCATCGGTTTGGAATGATCTGGTGGAGAGGAGGAGGAGGTTGCTGAAGCGAAGGGAGCCGGATTTGAGTAGCTGTGGACACAAGGCATCATCCAGATGAGGCGAGAGGGCCCAGCGGATCTTTGAGTTCGGCACTCCCTGAGACACCGGTCAATCTGGATTGCCAGATTGATGAGAGCATCCAGAGTTTGGGGTACCTTGAGATGTTCCGACAGGCCCAGGTGAAACTGATAACTAATTGCGGCATCGTTCCAGGCCATGTCTGCATTCCAGCGCCTGAACTCTGAAACATAGTCTTCCGCAGTGCAGCGGCCTTGCTGAAGGGCATATAGAGTGGCCTCTGTGGTGGCGGCTTGGTGGGGATCCTTGTATAGCCATGCCATTGCTTGAAAAAACAGGGCAAGAGTAGCGACTTCAGGAGCTCTCTGTTCCCATAGTCGATGAGCCCAGGACTGGGGTTCACCTTGCAGCAGAGAAATCATGAGTCATACCTTCGTGGCTTCCAGGGAGAAGGTGCAGGGTTGCAAACCAAAGTAAAGCTCACATGAATTGCGGAACACCCGGAACTTGCTGCGATCCCCTGAAAACTTATCTGGCAAGTGGCTTTGGGCTCCGAAGGAAGGGCCACAATGGTGCATCCTGCGGACTGGCTAGCCCCAGGAGCAGCAGGTGCAGCAAGTTCTTGTACACATACTTCCAGCCATGTATAGCCCTCTTACAGGTTCTTGACTGCCTGCGTGAGGCCAGCAAGATGGGCACATAGTTCCTTCATAGGGGAGGGTGCTCCCTGCGCAGACTCAGACATGGCTGTCCGTTACTGTCACGCACCTAGTGGTGGAGTCTGTCTTATGCAGGGAGCAACCGCTCTTACAACCCTGATTCAGGAATCCCTGGTAGTGTTGACAGGGAGTTTGAGAGTGCAGGATGACATGAGGGCTGGACTGGTTCACTGGTGATGAGGTGAGAGGTCATTCCGTGGCTCGTGCGGACTGGTAGAGTGGTGGTACAGGCTGGGTCGGCAACTAGTGGGCAATGCGGTATAAGGGTGCAGGCAGGAGAATAGTCAGGCACAGGCAGGGTCGTTAACAGGCTGACAGCAGAAGTACAAGGGTTAAGCAGAAGAGTAGTTGTGGGTAGCCAGGGGGTGGTGCAGGTGGAGATCAATCAAAGTCAGAACACAGGAAACAGGTACAGAGATCAGATAACTCAGGAACACAGGAACGCTGTAGAATGGACAGCACCAGCTGTATGGTGCTGTCCGGTTTAAATGGATTGTTTGGCGCCAATGGCGTCGCGCATGTGTCCGCGCACCTGCCGCGTGCACTCCCGCGCACGCCTGTGCAGAGGAATAGGCATTCCGCGCAGATATAACAGAGTTTCCTTGACAACAGTGTTGCATGACGGAGCAATTGCCAGTTAAAGTAGCATAGTGCTGAATAGCAAAAAATGCCCTGGTCATGAAGGGAATAAAATCTTTTGGAGGTCAAGCGGTTAAATAATCACTTTGGACTAAGATGGTACAAACAAGCTATTTTCTTCACTAACAGATCTGCTCACTGAGAGCTGTATCAACTGTATATAGCCTCAGCTACATACAGTATTAGCGCTGGGTTTTGGCAGTGGGATGTAGACTTCCCTTCTACTGCGGGAACAATATTGAGTCAGGCTGAACACTGCTCAGCCATTCACATGGACCCTTGTACTTTATCAATAAATACAGGGATTTCTCTGATTGGCTGAGCTGGAGAGGCAGGCGGATGATGTCACAAACTCAACCTTAGCCGGAGGAAGCCTTGTATTCATTCAGAAAATACAAGATTTTCTTTGAATTGCTGAGTAGGGCATAGTTTTGGGAGTGGGACATGAAGTCATACTGCGAGCGCATCTGTTAGTGAAGCAGATAGTTTGGACCAGCTTGGTCCAAACAAACTATTTAAAGATGCAAGAAACCTAGAATTAGGCTTTAACCTTTTACAGCTGGTGGGAGCCATCACTTTAAAAGTTCATAACTGGTTGATGGGCTTCCCAGCCATGCAATCCCTGTGATAACCTATCATAGTGATCATGTGATTGGGAGCTTGTCTCATCAACTCCCAATGGAACCAGTGACCAAGAGCATGGTAACCGTGGTGGGGACTTTGAGTAGGCATGCTCCCAAAACAAACAAGGGACACTGGCTGTATGCATATATGAAGCAGGTTGGCGTTAATGTACACCGCCATGGTGCCACTTAAATCCATACAGCCGGCTTTAAATCGGTTGTCTACCCTTTGGAGGGATTTTTACCTACAGGTAGGCCTATAATAAGGCTTACCTGTAGGTAAAATGAATATCTCCTAAACCTGTACGGTTTAGGAGATAGTACCCCTTCAAGCAGCTGCGGCGTCACTGCGCATGCGCCGTGTATATCCCGCATAGCGACAGACTGTGTCGGAAAGACGGGAGTGACGTCTCGCGGCTCCGGCGAGTCACAGCACCGGAGCTGTGCACCTGGAAGCAAGAGCCGAGGAAAGATGTCCGCTCCCTCAGAGGGGACCGAGCAGCCCAGTCAGATCTTCATTTCAAGGTATTTCATAATGAGCTAGTATGCGATGCATACTAGCTCATTATGCTATTGTCTTGTAGGTTTTTTTTTTTTTTTTACAGGGTAGACAACCGCTTTAAGGGCTTATCATGGAGTTTGCATGTTCTCCCTGTGCCTGTGTGGGTTTCCTCCAGGTACTCCGGTTTCCTCCCACACTCCAAAGACATGCTGGTAGGTAAATTAGATCCTGTCTAAATTGTCCCTAGTATAAGTATGAATGTGAGTTAGGGACCTTAGATTGTAAGCTCCTTGAGGGTAGGGACTGATGTGAATATACAATGTATATGTAAAGCGCTGTGTAAATTGACCCATGCTATACAAGTACCTGAAATAAATAAATAAATAAATAAATATACATTGTGTCCTGCATCTGATCTGAAAGATTATACTAACATGAAATGTTTTAACCACATAATGATTATACCTTTTAGACAGCCTGGGAAAGGGATATAATAAGAATGTTACACCCAACAAAACTATTTAAAAGTCACTTATGCTTCCACATTGTTCCATAAATAATTTTATTTGATCTTTCCTTCTTATGAAAGTTCACACAGAACACCACATAAAAGTTACATTAAAGCTCTCACTGCATGGGTAACTTCTGTCACATGTCTTTACTTAACTCACTGTAAACCAACTATGCTTACGGAATACAATATTTTTTCCAGAAATATTCTTCCACTTTATTTGTGTGAAAATAAAAAAACAAAAATCTTTGTTTTTAGGTCCAGGCAAATACTTTGAGCAATGATGATACCTGAAACCAGGTAGATAATGCGCCTATAAGAAAATGTCAAAGGTGGGTAGCCATAAGGCCTCATGCACACAGGATGTTAAAAAAACATTCTAAAAACGTTGGTAGCTTTGTAGTGAGTTTTCCAGCGGTTTTGAGGGCTTTTCCGTGTTAGCATTTTTTTTTTCAATGGATCAAAAAGGTCCAAAAACTTCGGTGAGCCATGTTTTTGCGCATGTTTGGGCATTTTTAAGCGTTTTTACAGCTGAAAAACATCTCTCAGAACCCACTAGTCTTTTTCTCTATTTTTTTTACAGCTCAAAAATGCCCAATCCAAAAATAGTTGATAACAGCTTATGTGTGCATGAACACATAGGATAACATGATGGAGGGTTTATTGACTGTAGAAAAAAAAATCTGAAACTAAAAACAGCTGCTGTAAAAACGTCCAAAAACATCCTGGGTGCATGAAGCCTTAAAGTTAAATTAACTCCTTCATTTTTGTTAGGGAAGCACATATTCTCTTGTCTATTGTGCCCACTGGGAATCATACATTAGGCTATTAAGCTTCTAAATTTTGCTTTATATTGTACTATCCAGCCTGCAAAATCTGCTACATACACTAAAAATCTGACCGTTGACTGATCATTGCAACAAAAGATTGTGGTGTAACCGTGTGCATTTTTTATCAACTGGACTTGAATGCTTCTCCTTGAAGGAGAGCACTTAATAAAGAATTTCTGGAGACAGCTTTTATAAGGAGAAAGCAGCTGCGATCAGCCAGGTAGAAAGCTCTGGCAGGTAGTGGCGTCGGGAGGGGTTGAGGGGGGCTTGAGCTCCGAGTGGGACCCTGAAAAGCAGGCATTCATAAAGGAATGATTAGCACCGAGCCCCAGCGGCTGTTTACAAAGACAGGCAGGGATCGATCCGAGCGTGGCCGAGTGAGTGACACAAAGTCCCGCCTCCTGGACTCGGCAGCGCCTATGATGGACGTCACACTGGTCCAATGCCAGGACCACGGGATGTGTGACATTCATCATAGGCGCCGCCGGGTACAGGAAGCGGGAATGACACTGCAGCTGTGCCGGGCACTGGGAGATCCCTGCTCGCTATGTGTAAATGGGCGGGTGGCTCTCCTATCCTGGCTGTCTGGTGCCTGCAGGGAGGGCTGTCTCCTGAATGGTCATGAGGGATGGGCGCGCCACACGCTACAGGTAAGGCTAAGTAAGAGTGTCAACTGTCAAGAAATCAGAGGTCAGGTTAGTGTATGTGTCAGGTAGGTCAGTGTAGGGGGCAGGTAGGACAGTGTAGGGGGCAGGTAGGTCAGTGTAGGTGTCATCTAGGTCAGTGTATGTGTCAGGTAGGTCAGTGTATGTGTCAGGTAGGTCAGGGTAGTTGTCAATTAGGTCAGGGTAGGTGTCAGGTCAGTGTAGGGGTCAGGGGGGCTAGTGTAGGGGTCTGGTAGGTTAGTGTAGGGGGCAGGTAGGTCAGTGTATGTGTCAGGTAGGTCAGTTTAGTGGCCCCCCACCCCGCACCCCCGGGCTTGCTTGGGCTGAAGCCCCTGATCTTTTTCCCACCTAGCAACACCCCTGCTGAAGAGGACCTACAGCATATGAATGTCCTCCATTCTGATCATTAATAACTGGTTAGGGTAAATTTCCTTTGATGTCTATAGGAGCAAATCTCTCATCTGTCATTAAAATTGAAGACATCTGCTGATCTATAGTGACTACTATATTTAAAAGTAACTCCATTTAATGCAATGCTCCTGCAGCCTACTACATAGTAATTTGCAATAGTTGCAGTAAAAGTGTATTGTGCCATATGGTTGAATACGTGTGGGCATTAGTTTTACATGGCATCACACCACCGTAAAAATTATGCAGCGTACTCCATCTGCATAATTTGAAAGTGTAGTTTTCATTTACTTCTATTGCTCCACTGGGCATCCTAAGCTCTTATTCAATGCCAAACCTCCTCTTCTTCTTTTTTATAGATACCTATATAATAGCAGCTGAGGGTCACTGGGACTTAAAGTTGAATCTCTTATCCACAGCTGATTACATGTACAAAACAGGTAATGTGGGGGTACTAAATCCATGGAGCATATTCTTCTAGATCCTTCCCCCACATCTGTGCCTGTATTACCACTGCACAACTATACAGCTAATTCTTTTTCAGTTCCAAGTTCTAAAACTCTTCTGCACCATCATCCCTCATTCCAGCTGCATGTGCTGGCCTAACTTCAGGCTTTGTCAGCTCCCACTGTCATTGTTCTCCGCACATCAAGTAACTTCTTTGTACTGATCGACAGCAAGCGCCATAGATGTCAACAGAAAGCATAGTAAGTAAGGATGAATAAAGACAACACAGTCCATCCAGTTCAACCTGTGTTGGTGTGTGTATGTTTGGGTAGAAAGTAATTTCCCATATCCCTGTATATATTGTGTTCACTAAGATGCTCATTCAAGAGTCTTTTAAAACTATCAATACTTCATGCTGACACCACCAATTGTGGAGGAGAGTTCCACATCCTTACAGCCCTGACAGTGAAAAACCCCCTACGCAGCTTAAGGTGAAACCACCTCTCTTCCAATCTCATTGTGTGGTCCTATGTCCTCTTACACTCCCTGGGACTGAAAAGTTTCATACTTACCCTGGGATCACCATTGAGATATTTGTATAATTCTATCATATCTCTTCTCAAGCGTCTTTTCTCCAGAGAGAATAAATTTACTGCTTGTAGTTTTTCTTCATAATAGAGGTTCTCCAGTCCCCATATTAATTTATGTGCCCTTCTCTGGACTCTCTTCAGCTCCAGCACATCCTTTCTAAGGACTGGTGACCAGAACTGGACGGAATACTCCAGATGCGGCCGAACCAGAGTTTTATAAATTGGCAGGATTATCATTGCATGCATTGGGAGTGTCTCTGCCATTTGCATCAATAAAGTTGTGCAGAAGAAAAAATGTTTGTGTTCTTACCTAATTGAGTACGCATGGCTTTTTCCAGATATCTACAGTTAAGGAATACTAGGCGTAAGGCCTATCTTAGTCCTGATGTGCAGGAGGTTAAAGGGTAACTCCACTTTTGTGGGGTAAGAAAATAACAAATAAAAAAATAATAATATAGTGTATACAATTGCGAAACAAGTAATATTGTAATTGAATGTTCTTAAAAATTACCTTTCTCTTTCAATCTGCAGCTCTGTAATTATCTGCAAATTGCAATGCAATATGGCTACCTGGAGGTGTTCTGTACACAGAATGTTTACAGAACGCCTCCCAGAAACATAATTTCCTGCTTGCATGATTGGCTCACTGATTTTCCAAGAAGTCTGCTCTAAGATAGTCAGCTTTTAGTCATCCCCTGCAACAAAAATGTAATTTTTGGTGAGAAACTCCCAATAGAAAATCACTTCTAAAGGGATGCATGTCCAGCAGCTTTCGTCATTAGAGCCCGGCAGGTACAGCAGCTGATTGATAATTAAGAAAACACTCCTATTATATTCACTTTCCCACATGGACACAAACACACATGGATTTCTTCAGAATAACAAAGGTAGGAATCTGCACCAAAGTTTGTTAAAATCCTTGCCAGAGGCGTAACTAGAACCTTCAGGGACCCGGTGAAAAAATTATGAAGGGCCCCCCTGACCCCTGGCCAGAGCCCTTCCCTCTTCTCGCTGATCCTGTGGCCCTTTACTCCCTTTGCGGGTCCCTTTATCACGGTCCGGCAGCAGCACCCTTTCACAAGTTCTGCAGCGGGCCCCCTTTCTGCCATTTTCGAGCCTCCCCATGGTGGTGAAATGCCAGGGCCTGGTCACAATTGCAACCTTTGCAATCCTGATAGTTCCCTTATTGGTGTCAGTAGTTTTTAATTTTTATTTTAATTTTATTATTTTTTTTACCATTTCATTTTATTTCTTTTACAATTGTATTTTTGTTATTTTTTAAAATTTTTTTTAGGAGCTCTGTTGGGGGGCATTGATGAGATATCAGGGGTCTAAACAAACCTCAGCCCTCAATCTCCATCTGTGTAGTAGGAATAGTTGTGTACCGAGCCTCCCATTCATTCAGAAATGGAAGTATAGTGAACAGTTTACTATGTTTCAGTTATGAATGAACCAATTGGTACCAATCATTGACTCTGTCCATTCAGAAAAGGAAGGTAAATTACAAATGTATTGACCCGTTCCCATCTCTCCATCATGACACATCTTCTACAGCAGCTGGCAGGAGAGAGGAGGGGGAAGACAGCAGCTCTGTGGAGGGACCAAGGAACCACACAGGGGCCCTGGGAACAGCAGAAGACAAGTAAACTGGATAGGAGGGGCGGCGGGGGCAGCATATAGAGGAACCAATCTCCTCCATTAGGAGGAAAATGCCACCCCGCCATCCCTCCTATCCAGGTGTATAAGGGAGGCACACAGAGCCCAGTTGCAGTTCCAACCCCTGCAACCCCTATCGTTACGCCCCTGATCCTTGCAATGTACATAGATCACCCAGAGGGAAATGTTTTTTCTCAACAGAAGTGCAGTAACTCTTTAAGGCTAATTAATTAAAGATATATTTAACGCTAGCAGTATGCATATAATTCATAAATAATTAACCAGTTAACAACCGGCCCATAGACAAAAGATGTCTACAGGGCGGTTGCTTAAATTTGGGAGGAGGTCTATTGACGTCCTCCCAGAATCGCGCTTCCCGCGCGCCCCCTAGGGCGTTCACACGGGAACATCCATGACCACCGGGTCCAGGGCACCCGGCGCATCACGGATCAAGGTGAATGGCCGCTGTGAGCAGCCTTTCACCACGTGATCGCTTCGTCAAATGACGGAGCGATCACATGTAAACAAGCCGGCGCTTCCGCTGGCTTTTCTCTCTCTCCTCTCCGCACCGATCGGTGCATTGTGAGAGGAGAGAGGACATGTGCAGTGCTGTGGACGATGTGTAATGCCCACAGCGCTGCTAAGTGACAGTGGGGGACAGTCTGCACCCCCCACCATCCATCCACACCCACCCAGCCATCCTCACCCCATCCAGCCATCCTCACCCCATCCATTCACCACCCACCCAGCCATCCTCACCCCATCCATGCTCAGCCACCCATCCAACCATCCATGCTCACTCAGCCAGCCATCCTCACCCCATCCATGCTCACCCACCCAGCCATCCTCACCCCATCCATGCTCATCCATCCATGCTCAGCCATCCATCCATCCATGCTCACCCACCCAGCCATCCTCACCTCATCCATGCTCATCCATCCATGCTCAGCCACCCATCCATGCTCAGCCATCCTCACCCACCTGTGCTCACCCACCCAGCCGTGCTCAGTCTTCCCCATCCATGCTCATCCATCCCCATCCGTGCTCATCCATCCTCATTCATGCTCAGTCATCCCATCCATGCTCATCCATCCCCATCCGTGCTCATCCATCCCCATCCGTGCTTATCCATCCCCATCCATGCTCAGTCATCCCCATCCATGCTCAGTCATCCTCATCCGTGCTCAGTCATCCCATCCATGCTCATCCATCCCTATCTGTGCTCATCCATCTCCATCCATGCTCATCCATCCCCATCCATGCTCATCCATCCCCATCCATGCTCATCCATCCCCATCCGTGCTCAGTCATCCCCATCCGTGCTCATCTATCCCCATCCATGGCTCATTTGTGCCTCATTCATGCTCATCCATACCACATCAGTTCTCATCTGTGACACATCCGCGCCACTACAGTGCCCATGCGTGCCACTACAGTGCCCATCCATGCCACTACACTGCCCATCCGTGCCACTACACTGCCCATCCGTGCCACTACACTGCTCATCCGTGCCACTACACTGTCTATCCATGCCACCACAGTGCCTCACAATAGTGTAAAAGGTAGTCAAATTAGATTTGTAATGTATGCCCCTAGAACACCTGATGGTGCTCCCTGCATGTTGGGCCTCTGTATGTGGTCAGGCTGTGTAAAAGTGTCACACATGTGGTATCGCCATACTCGGGAGGAGTAGCAGAATACTTTGTGGGGTGTCATTTTTGCTATGTACATGCTGTGTGTTAGAAATATTGTATAAATGGACAACTTTGTGTAAAAAAAAAAAAAAAAAGCGTTTTCATTTTCTTTCCACATTTTCCAAAAACTTGTGGAAAAAATGACAAGTTCAAAAGACTCATTATGCCTCCTAGAATATACGTTGGGGTGTTTACTTTCCAAAATGGGGTCATTTTTTGGGCGTTTCCACTGTCCTGGTACTCCAGGACCTTCAAAAGTCCAAGAGGTAGTCAAGAAATTATATGTGTAATTTATGCTCCTAGAACGCCTGATGGCGCTCCCTACATGTTGGGCTTCTGTATGTGGCCAGGCTGTGTACAAGTCTCACATATGTGCTATCGCCATACTCAGGAGGAGTAGTAGAATGTGTTTTGGGGTGTAATTTGTGGTATGCATATGCTGGGTGTGAGAAATAACCTGTTAACATATGACAATTTTGTGAAAAAAAAAAAATCTTCATATTGCAAAGTATTGTGGGAAAAAATTACAACTTCAAAAAATTCACCATGCCTCTTACTAAATACCTTGCAATGTCTACTTTCCGAAAAGGGGTCATTTGGGAGGTATTTGTACTTTCCTGGCTTGTTAGGGTCTCAAGAAATGAGATAGGCCGTCAATACATCAGGTGTGATCAATATTCAGTGATTGGCACCATAGCTTGTGGACTCTATAGCCTCATACACACGGGACGATGATCGTACGACTGATCGTCTCAAATCGTATGTTGGCTGTTGCATCTAGCATACTGACTGCACTACACGATCGTACGACCAAAGAAAGAACGTTCAGGTGCATGTAATTAGCATCCAGCCATTCCTGACTTCTGAGCATGCGTGTTTTGCACAATACAACTTGTTGGACCAACTGCTCTGTACACACGCTACAATGGTCGTATTAGAGCTTGTTGGTACTACCAAGTTTTCTAGTTTGCTCATACAACTCCCGGTGTACGACCGTCATACGTCGGCTGTTCTAATCGCGCGTACTAACGATTGATTTCGCATACAATGGTCGTTCGTACGACCTGTTGTATACGATCGTCGTCCGGTGTGTACGAGGCTTTAAACTTACACAAGGACCAAATAATATACACTAATTTGTTTTGTTTTTTTAACCAGAGATAGGTAGCAGTATAAATTTTGGCCAAAATTTATGAAGAAAAATTACTAATTTGCAAATTTTTATAACAGAAACTAAGAAAAATTCATTTTTGTAATTATAGCGCAAAAAATAAAATACCCAGTGGTGAATAAATACCGCCAAAAGAAAGCTCTATTTGTGTGGAAAAAAGGACGCAAATTTCATATGGGTACAGTGTTGCATGACTGAGTAATTGTCATTCAAAATGTGAGAGCACTGAAAGCTGAAAATTGGTCTGGTTGTTAAGGGGTTTAAGTGCCCAGTGGTCAAGTGGTTAAACTTAACAAAAAAAGGGATTTTATTAAAACTTACCGTAAAATCCTTTTCTCCGAGTTCACTGACAGACGCAGCTTCTTCATTTACTTCATGGGGGTTTTATGTTCGTCCAACTAGGAGGTGTTTATCTCGAAAGAAAACCGCCATAAATAAGTGGTGACCCATAAAATAAAAAACGCGATATTAATGTTTTTACTTAAAAAGAATCAAAGACAATATTTTTAAACGTTTAATCATTAAAAAGAAGTATTTAAAACCGGTTTTAAATATGACGA
>BLSH010115257.1:1136772-1158798 GCA_018402905.1 Glandirana rugosa
AAAAAAAATTGCAATCGGCGTTTATTGATTGGTTTGCGCAAAAGTGGTCGCGTTTACGGATGATGAGAATTCATTTTTGGGGTTTTTATTTTTTTTTTTTATTAGTAATGGCGGCGATCTGCGATTTTTAGCTGTACTGCGATATTTCAGCGGACATGTCGGACCATTTTGACACTTTTTTGGGACCATTGGCATTTATACAGCGATCAGTGCTATAAAAATGCACTGATTACTGTGTAAATGCCATTGGCAGTGAAGGGGTTAACCTGCAGGGGGCGCTCTAAGGGTTAACTATGTTCCCTGGGCGTGTTCTAACTGTATGGGGACTGCCCTAGCTGGGGAAGGGAAGTGGTCACAGCCTTCACCTACAGGAAGGCTGTGATCACAGCCCTTCCCCCTCACACAGAGCGGAGGTCCGTGTTTACTTACACCAGGGGTGTAAAACTTGATTTCACCGTGGGCCGTATCAGCATTATGGTCGCCCTGGAAGGGCCGGTTGTATATGTAAGACTAGATGTCCAGATCACCACCCCCCCCTTACCTCAGATGCCAAGAGCCCCCCCACACTCAGAAGTTAAGGGTTCCCCACCCTTCCTTGCATCACAATGGGGGCAGAGTTGTGAAGCAGAAAGAGCAGGGTCTAGAGGAGGACCAGCGGAGATCTGGAGTCTTCTGAATGCTGAGACCAGGGGAGGTGAAGATGAGGGGGTGCTGCAGCTGCACATAGTGGAGCAGGATCTGAAGGAGTTCTGTCCTCCACTCTGCGGCCGAGTGTTGAGACAGGGGGTGGTGGAGATGAGGGGAGTGCTGCAGGAAAGGTGTGAGGGCCACATGAAATGACCCGGAGGGCCGGATTTGGCCCCCGGGCCTTGTGTTTGACACCTGTGACTTACACGGACCTCCGTTCCTTCGCTCCGGGGGGGCCATCGCGGGTAGCCGGCGGCAATCGAAGCCGCCGCACCCGCACCCTGGCCCTCCCCGAACACAGTGAGCGCGGCGCGCACCTCCGGTGGCGCGCGGGCGCTCACTAGGCGCGATCTCGCGGCCGCCGTCGTATGACGGCGTTTTGCGGGAACGTACCACTTTGCCGCCGTCAGATGCCGATCGGCGGTCGGCAAGTGGTTAAACTACAAGTCTGTCTGCTGCAGTGGTGGGTCTAGGGTTGCCACCTCATCCCTTTAAACCCGAACACATATGAATTACACAGGTTCTGAGGCTAATTTAATGCAGATAGGGCGCCAAGTGAGTTTAATTACCACCTTAATCAGCCACAGAACCGGTGTAATTCAAATATGTATTCGGGTTTAAAGGGATGATGTGTGGCAACCCTAGGTGGATCATATTTGCAGTTTATGCATTCACAGACTCCTATGAATTAATAATGAGGCTGTGGGGGTGCAGAGGAGGGTAGGGGGCAACTAGAACATGTTACACACTGTATATGGTTGTAACATGTTGTAAAGGGTGAGCCTTTAAGTAGTGACGGGCTTGGGTGTGTTTGGATCAAGCTCGCCAAAAAGCCATTACTGCACATCGCCAATGATAGGTAGTGAGGCATTTCCTGCCCGGCAGCTGCAGCTGCACATGCTGCCTATGATTGGCGGCGTGCAGTGCTGGCTTCCTGGTGGGCTTGATCTGAACACACCCAAGTCTGTTGGTACACATGGACAGGATTTTTTGTTCAGATCGCTAGCTGACAGGTTCTTGCATCCACACAAGCGACGTGGATGCAGGAATCCCCTCTTCTGGGACATTGTATTCTGACAGCGGGGACCAGAATACACTGATAAGTGCTGAAGCTGATTGTCTGCAAGCCACTAATTGAACAAGGTTTCCAGCAGTCCTTTTCAAGAGAAGCTGATCTAATGATCAGCTTCAGTTTAACAGGGGGGCTACAAACAAACTGAAATTTAGGTGATCCCAGCTCAACTGGACAGAGTACAATCCGTGTACACAGCTTCACTTTATTCCTTTTTCTAGTAGGCTTCTTCCACTGCTATGACTTATTCCCTTCAGCTTTAACCCCCGGTTCACACTAGTGCTCTCTGCCATATTGCATGTGATTCGTGCTGCAGTGTGAGTCACATGCGATGCGATTTCAGCTATACAGATAGTATGGCTGAAATCGCATTGCATTCGGACCAAACTCACACAGGACCCTTTTTTTGGTCTGCACCAGAATCAGATCGCATGGGTGTTTATACCCATGCAATCCGATTCCTGTGTGAGTTTGCAGTTCACACTGTGATATGTGTGCTGAAATGGGGGTGTCGATAACAATGTATTGGCGCCTTCCTCAGTTCGCATAGAGCAGCGTGAACTGCCGTGCGAGTCGGGTGCGATGCGGGAAGCCGCAGTGGATTCGCAGGATTCCCGCATCGCACTAATGTGAACAGGGGCTCAAGTTGCTTGCTGTGGTCACACTGCAGCCTCCACATCACAGGGTTAATGTCCCTGTATGGTATTTGATGATAAGGCTTTGGGTGATGGAAGACAGCTTGGAATCAGGTAAATAAAAGAGACACTCACACTGCAAGGATGGACTTTTTTACTTTCCTGGAGTTGAATACATGTAGCACCTCAGAAGTCCCTGTAATTCCTAACCTGTTCTAGAATGTTACTTTCTCATTCAGTAAACCTGTCCTGCTTACAACACAACATTGTATAATGTACAGTAGAAGGCAGAGAAGGGGAGTACTCACAGGTAAAGGCTGCCATCTGTCCTCTCACATGTTCTGCTGTGTGCTAGGCAGGAAGCAGTAATCAGGGATGCACTGTGATGATCTCTTCCTGCTCCGCCCCCTTTACTGGAGCTGTGAAAGCTCCGACAGGAACCAGAGAGAGAGACCGGTTTCTCCCGACTGCCTGCTTTAGATAGGAGAGGGACATAGGATGGTGGGTAACTCCTGTGAGCACTGCAGCCGCCAGCTGTGGTGTAAGCAGGCAGGACTAATCCGAAGCGGACTCTGTATTTCTGGCTACCACATCTCTGACAACAGGAGGCGGAGTGATATTCAGCTGTGAGGGATGCAGTAGCCGGAACTACAGAGACAGTATCGGAAAGTGTGGATGGCTGCCTGCTTACTCGCTATCAGTGGCTACAGTGTTCCCAGGAGTCACACATCAAATAGACCCACTTGCAGCAACCAGTGTCAATTCCCAGAGGTGCCATAAAAGATTTTTTACATATTCTGACAGCAAAGCCATGGGGTGTGCCTGTGCATTAGGGTGTGCCCAGGCACACCTGGCACACCCCATCAGGGCTGGTGCAAGGATTTTTGACACCCTAGGCGCAACCTCATTTTGCCGCCCACTTTTGGCTCTGCCCCTGACTCCAACCCCTTTGCCCTGTCAATTTATACGATGGAGGTGGCGGAGGTAGAGATTTTTTGCAGAGCCTCTCTACCCATTTCTTTAGCCGTGGTCCACAGGCCCGCACCTGTGCCCCTGGATCCGCCTCACCCCTGGGGTGCTGCCAGCCACGGCTCACCAGTGACATGAGTGATTGATGCAGAGCAGTGACGGATCAACAGCGGATGGGCGCCCCTGGTGGTAGTGGCACCCTAGGCGGCTGCCTACTTCGCCTAGTGGTAGAGCCGGCCCTGCACCCCATGCGAATGCTTATGACAGAGTGACTGGTAAGGTGGATGAGTCTGGCAGCAGCATTCATGATGGATTGAGGGGGGGATAGCCTGTGTAGAGGTAAGCCATTGAGAAGGGAGTTGCAGTATTCAAGAGGAGAGATGACCAGAGTTGGAATTAAGAGCTTTGTTGTGTCATTGCTTAGAAAGGGGCATATTTTTGAGATGTTGCAAAGGTTGAGGCGGCAGGATTTGGACAGTGATTGGATGTGGGGCTTAAAGGAGAGTTCAGAGTCCAGGATTACGCCTAGGACCCTGGCATGTGGGGATGGGCTGATAGTTGTGCCATCGGTTATGACAGAGAGATCAGGGGAAGGGGCACGTGGTGGAGAAAAAATGATACGTTCGGTTTTGGATAGATTAACCACTTCAGCCCCGGAAGGATTTCACACTTTAGGACCAGAGCACTTTTTGCGATTCGACACTGTGTCGCTTTAACTGACAATTGCGCGGTCGTGCGACGTTGTACCCAAACAAAATTTGCATCCTTTTTATCCCACAAATAGAGCTTTCTTTTGGTGGTATTTGATCACCTCTGCGTCATTTCTGATCGCCGCTATAAACAAAAGAAGAGCGACCATTTTACAAAAAGACCCAAATTTCTTACTTTTTGCTAAAATACAAATCCAAAAAACAATATAAAAAAACATTTTTTTCATCGGTTTTGGCCGATTTATATTCATCCTCATATTTTTGGTAAAAAAAAATTGCAATCGACGTTTATTGATTGGTTTGCGCAAAAGTTGCCGCGTTTACAGATGATGAGAATTAATTTCTGGGGTTTTTATTTTTTTTTTCAATTTTTTACTAGTAATGGCGCTGATCTGCGATTTTTAGCGGTACTGCGATATTTCAGCGGACATGTCGGACCATTTTGACACTTTTTTGGGACCATTGGCATTTATACAGCGATCAGTGCTATAAAAATGCACTGATTACTGTGTAAATGCCATTGGCAGTGAAGGGGTTAACCTGCAGGGGGCGCTCTAAGGGTTAACTGTGTTCCCTGGGCATGTTCTAACTGTGGGGGGACTGCCCTAGCTGGGGAAGGGAAGTGATCACAGCTTCCATGTAGAGCAATGTTCCCCAACCCTGTCCTCAAGGCCCACCAACAGGTCATGTTTTCAGGATTTCCATTATTTTGCACAGGTGATTTGATCAGTTTCACTGCCTTAGTAATTACCACAGCTGATTCATCTGAGGGAAATCCTGAAAACATGACCTGTTGGTGGGCCTTGAGGACTGGGTTGGGGAACAGTGATGTAGAGGAAGGCTGTGATCACAGCCCTTCCCCCTCTCACAGAACGGAGGTCCGTGTTTACACACACGGACCTCCGTTCTTTCAGTGCGGGGGGGCCATCGCGGGTAGCCGGCGGCGATCGAGTCCGCCGCACCCACTCCCTGGCTCCCCCCGAACACAGTGAGTGCGCGGGCGCACCTTCGGCGGCGCACGTGCTCACAATGCTAGTTATCGCGGCCGCCTTCCTGTGACGGCGGTTCGCGATAATGAACCACCTTGTCGCCGTCACGCTAAGTTTGAGGAAGTGGTGTGACATCCAGACCGCTATATCTTTTAGTAAATTAGTGATACACGAGGTGACTGAGGGAGTGAGCTGAGGGGTAGAGAGATAAATTTGGGTGGCATCAGCATACAGATGGTATTGGAAGCCAAGGGAGGCTATCAGCTGACCCAGGGAGGAGGTATAGATTGAAAATAGGAGTGGCCCAAGAACAGAACCTTGGGGGACCCCAACGGAGAAAGGAAGAGTAGAGGAGGAAGTAGAATTGTAAGTAACGCTAAAGGTGCGATTAGATAAGTAGGAAGAGAACCATCGAAGAGTACAGTCACGGAGACCAGTGGCATGGAGCTTTAAATCAATATTTTTTTTTTTTCATTTGTAACAACCCAGCGGGCTAAACGAAAAAAAAACAGATCGCTGTACTAACACAAGCGATGTTAGTGCGACAATCTTCCCCTCTGTGCTACTGTGTTCCTACAGGGGGACTGTCCCCCCACTAGGACACACTGGTCAGCGCTTACAGTGCTGTCCGGATGCTGGTTTTCTAGCATCCTCATCCAAAAGTAGCTGAGATTGACTTCTGTTGGACAAGCAGTGGTACACAGTCAGATAGTTTCTAATGTGCTGGCTGATTTTGCCTGATGTTCGGACCCTGGTCTGCTTAGACTGCACAGTTTTGGGAAAAGAAGGAATGTGTTTGAAACAGATAAAGGATTCCACGATAGCACTATGTTTGCATGCTTAGTGACGGGTAAACTTCATGTATTTGCGTCCGTGGCTCTGCTGTTGTGTGCTGAGAGCAGGCACACTGTCTGGGCTGTTAGCGGTCACTGCTTATGTTCGGGTCGGGAGCTTATGGGACAGGAAGTGAAGGGAAATCTCCGCAATGAGACAGAGATGGTGAAAAAGAATAGGACAGGGGTTATAACCGCCTCTTGCTCTATCCATTTTGAAAAAAAAAGTTTTGCCCATAGTTCCCCTTTAAGAACAGCAAATTGCCAGAAATTAAATCTGTATAGTCAGTGCTTGACACCTGTTATTTACTTTAAATGCTCTCCACCACCTTATAGCACAACTAAATGACCCAAAATACTCAATCTTCTAGCCATGCGTTGGTTACACCCTTCGCCCATTGCTATCATCTTGACTCCGGCCTACTTGCAGTTGCTGGGTTTTCAGCTTCTTGACTGGGCAGTGGGAGTTGACATAATCCTGTGCATTCCACAGGAGTCAGTCATTCTGGCACAGCCATGGCCTGCCAGGAAAGCACGCTGAGTTGCGCATGCACAGCCCAGTGTACATTCAATAGAAGACTGCAAGCAGGCAAGTAAGGGCTCAGGCACACTGTAGCTGATAAAAGACCTTTTTTGGTAGTTTGGGCATTTTTTTTAACAGCCCAAAAATGACCCTTTATGTTATCCTATATGTCCATGCACACATGGACGTTTATTGTCGTTTAACAGCAGTGGCATTTTTGGGCTGTTATCTGAACGCCCTGAATTGGTGTACAAAAGTCGTTCTTCTGACCACAAAAAACACTAGACGTCGCTAAACGCCGCTAAGCGCTCAAAAAATGCCGGTAAACGGCCGTTTATCGGCGTGTGGCGTTTTTTGTAGTCAATGGAAGCTAATGAAGTAAAAAAACAAACGCTCAAAAATGCCGACGTCGATAAACGCCGGTAAACGCTGCTGACAAAACGCTGCAAAAGAACGTTTTCTAAAGCAGTGTCTCCCGTCCGATGCCCAGAGAGCCCAGAGAACGTCTAGTGTTCATGGAGCCTAAGTGTGTCTTAGGGTTGGTTTCCACCAGATGCAGTCCAGCTTGTTTATTCTGCATCAAAAATGCATGGATGGTATTTAACAAGGAGTTCAATGGTCCTAGTTCACACTAGTGCAGTGTGTTCAAATGCAGTCAATAAAAGTAGAGCATGTTGCATTTTTTCTGCATGCACTGGAACACACATGTCCTCAATTGAGATGAAGTAAATAAAAGAGGAAATATTTTTAAAAAAATCTGAAATATTGACATTTCTCCTGACAAAGGTCCCTCTACGATGTTCATAGGTGACCCATAGACATCACCATTGTCAACCAAAACTGTCCTTGCAATATCTGTAGGGCACTTTAAAGGGGAGCTCTACTTTTCTCCTAAAAATTGAAAAACCTCCTCAAACTATACTTATGCAGAAGAGTGGAAGTTGATCTTTTGACTGTGGTGGGGGTGGGATTGAGCAGTTCCCAGACTGTGGGAAGACTTGGGGCTATTCACCCTTTTCATTGTGGCACGGTGCCAGCATGCTGCATGCTCATTGTCTTACTGTGCACCATACCGTGCATGGTGCCTAAAAGTATATCTAAAGCCAATCTTAGTTTTCTAAATAATGTATTTCAACACAAAAAAAACAAAATGAACTATAATACGAGGGGCTTTCAAGTCAAACTGCGACTTTTGATTTTATATAATAAAAGACTGCACTTCTAGCTCTGCCAACAAGAACCTATCTGTCATGCAGAAAAATATAAATAACTTTTATTAGAACATGAATTATGTTCTAGCCTTATTCCAGTTTTATCCTTCAGTTTGTATTACAGTTTAGACTTGGTGACTACTTGCAAGAAACGCTGGGAAAGAGGTCCCAGGCCCATTTGTGAAATAGCACTGCACAGAACCGCATGGTACTGTGGCACCATATGGTTTGCCATGTGAAAAAATGTGCTGTGGTTGCTGATGGGTGATTAAGAATTAATGGCACACCTGCCAGTTCAGCGCGTTTCTCTGCGTGTTGGGAAAGTTTGCAATTCTGTACATCTCTGACCCGCAGAGATATGAACCTATCTGTACTTAGGATTTTTGTTGAAATACATTTGGATTTATGTTTATATTTAAGATTATTGTGCATTGGGCTATAGTTACCCCAGTTTTCGGTTTTCCTTTTATTGCGGCATAAATTTGATTCGGCCCCGTTCAGATATTGTGTTGAGGGAATGAGTGTTTACAATTGCACTTTGGAAAGCGCAATCTACCAGCGGTTCCGTGTGGGGTGCATAGGGCAGCTCATTCACTTTAACTATTTGCAGACCGCTCCATGCACATATACTGCGGCAGTGCAGCTGCTCTGTGCCAGATCACGTACTTAGCACCGTGATCCGAAACTACCGGGTCTGGGGCATTTGCACTGCCGGAAACTCACTCTCACTGTGATTGAACACAGCAGGAGCCAATCAGCGGGTTCGCTAAATGCGATGTCTGGCGAACGCGATGTAATAATGTCACTGGTCCCCAAAAAGTGTCAGTTAGATATCCGATTTGTCTGCCACAATATCACAATCCCACTATAAATCACTGATCGCCGCCATTACTAGTAAAAAAAATAAATAAATCTATCCCATAGTTTGTAGACGCTGTAACTTTTGCACAAACCAATCAATATACACTTATTGGGATTTTTTTTTTACCAAAAACATGTAGCAGAATACATATTGGCCTAAATTGATGAATAAATTTGATTTTTTACATTTTTTTTATTGGGTGTGTTTTAGAGCCCTTTCACACTGGGTCCGTTAGCGGCAAAGTGCCGCTTTAGTGATGTTTAAGTGGTGCTTTTTAGCCTCTAGCAGGGTGCTTTTAACCCCCAAGGAGGGGTTAAGAAGGGGTTAAAAGCGCCCATGTTGCAGCGCTTATGAAGCGCTTTGGAAGTGCCCATTCATTCCAATGGGCAGGGGTGGTTTAGGAGCACTGTATACAGCCCAAACCACCCCAAAGATGCTGCTTGCAGGATTTTTTTTTTCCCATACCACAAGCGCACCGCCCCAGTGTGAAAGCACTCAGATGGCATGAGAGGTAGTTTTCAGGCGCTTTACAGGCGCTACTTTTAGAGCTAAAAACCTGAAAACTGCCTCATTGTGAAAGGGGTCTTATAGCAGAAAGTAAAAAATATAGGGCTTTTTTTCAAAATTGTCAGTCTTTTTTTGTCTATAGCATAAAAAACGCAGAGGTGATCAAATACCACCAAAAGAAAGCTCTATTTGTGGGGAAAAAAGGACGTAAATTTTGTTTGGGTTCAACGTCGCACGACCACGCAATTGTCAGTTAAAATAACGCAGTGCCGTATTGCACAAAATAGCCTGGTCATGAAGGGGGGGGGAGTAAACTTTCCGGGGATGAAGTGGATAATGGGCTGCCCTAAGAGCATTTGTCACCCTGTTCCTGGATGACAAGCTTAGCTTAACCACTTGCCGACCGCCAACCACAGGTTGACGGCGACAAGGTGGCTCGATATCACAAACCGCCGTCATACGACGGCGGCTGCGATATCATGCACTGTGAGCGCGTGCCGCCGGAGGCACGCTCGCGCGCTCACTGTGTTCGGGGGGGCCAGGGAGCGGATGCGGCGGACTCGATCTCTGCCGGCTAGCCGCGATGCCCCCCCGCAGTGAAAGAATGGATGTCCGTGTAAATAAACACGTATCTCCGTTCTGATAGAGGAGGAAGGGCTGTGATCACAGCCTTCCTGTAAATGGAAGCTGTGATCACTCCCCTTCAACTTGCCAGTCAAACACTGTCACAGTTAGAACACGCCCAGGGAACACAGTTAACCCTTACAGCGCCCCCCCAGGTTAATCCCTTCACTGCCAATGGCATTTACACAGTAATCAGTGCATTTTCATAGCACTGATCGCTGTATAAATGCCAATGGTCCCAAAAAAGTGTCAAAATGGTCCGACAAGTCCCCCCCAATATCGCAGTACCGCTAAAAATCGCAGATCGCCGCCATTACTAATAAAAATTAAAAAAAATAAAAACCCCAGAAATGAATTCTCATTATCCGTAAACGCGGCTACTTTTGCGCAAACCAATCAATAAACACAGATTGCCATTTTTTTTATCACAAATATGAGGAAGAATATAAATCGGCCAAAACCGTTGAAAAAAATGTTTTTTTATATTTTTTTTTGGATTTGTATTTTAGCAAAAAGTAAGAAATGTGCGTTTTTTGCAAAATTGTCGCTCTTCTTTTGTTTATAACGGTGATCAGAAATGACGCAGAGGGGATCAAATACCACCAAAAGAAAGCTCTATTTGTGAGAAAAAAAGGACGCAAATTTCGTTTGGGTACAACGTCGCACGATCGCAAAATTGTCAGTTAAAGCGACACAGCGCCGAATCGCAAAAAGTGCTCTGGTCCTAAAGTGTGAAATCCTTCCGGGCTGAAGTGGTTAAACACACGTTTACATTAGAATTGCATGACGTTTGGGGTGCCGTTAAGAATGATGGCACCTAAATGCGCGTTTTGCTGCGATTTGGAAACGCAGGCAGAATTGTGGCAATTCCAGATCGCCTAATGTGAACGGGGGGGCTAAGATTATGGCTGAAGAGTGAATCTTTGTACATTTCCTATTCTGATGAATATGAAAGCCCCATCCCATAGCAGTAGCTGTGAGCACGTGGTGTGTATAGCAGAAGGCGACAAGACCCTGTGGGAGCCATAGCAGTGCTGGGACTGAAAGCAGCTGCTTGGCCATTGGCTGGCGTCAGGTGGGCGGGCTGGCATGTTATGAATAGTTAATAGGCTTTGTCCCAGCTGAGGCTTCAGTTGGAGGAAGAGAGGGATCTGAGCTGCCCTTGCTGGTAAATACTTTTACTCTATTAAGTTTTGAAGAAACTATTTATAAACAGATCACTATTGCCTTTATTATACTATATCACAATGTTTTACCATTGCTTTAAAAATGTATCTTTTCTTTTGTCCATGTATAGAGCCTCCCTCATTATCCGCTCCATAAAGCATGCAGGATTGTGAGCTTTTATAGGGGGAATTTACTAAAACTTGAGCAGCTGTGCATAATAACCAATCAGCTTCTAGCTTCCGCTTGCTCAACGAAGCTTTGAAAATGAAAGAGAGAAGCAGATTGGTTGCCACGCACAGCAGTCTTAGTAAGTTCCTGTTGATTTTTCCTTTTGAGATCATTAATAATTAAGGAATTTTATGCGAACAGGAAAACAGAAATATGGTATGTTTGGTGGGGGGATCTGCTTGTTGTTAATTTTTTATCTTTATAACCTAAAACATCCAAAACTGTAAGGATTCATAAGCACAGGGTTGTATGAGGCTATGTATTCGCTGCTGGGCATTCTCGCTGTCACAGTAGAAGAAGAATGTGTGCACAGTCTCATTGATCGCACACAAAGAAAGCCTGAAATCACAATCCCAGGCTGCTGTGTGTGCTGCCACCTGCACTGTAGCCTTTCGGTGACACTAATGATGACTTACTTTGTTGCAGCTCCCTGGGACCCTCCTGCCACGGACTGTGGCTGTGCTGGAAGAAGATGGCCATAGAAATCTGAACCCTTACTCGCTTTACCAACACCGTGCGCAGTGTAAGTGAAACACTCCATTACATTACCATGCTAGTCCTCCTGGAAAGTGCAGGTGGCCAGCTGCTGATAGCGATCAGGTGGCATGACCCACACTGGCATTTCAGAATCTAGAAAGAATTTCATCCAGATGTGTCCATCGGCATGATGTGCAGAATAACGGAGGTGGGAGGAGGAGCTCATTGCAATCAAATGATGAGATCTATTAAAGGAGGGGCTCATCCTCTATAACATTTAGATGTTCTTTTGTTATATGGGCGGCACAGTGGTGTAGTGGATAGCACTTTTGCAGCAAAAGGGTTGCTGGTTCGAATCCAAACCACAACACTACCTGCCTGGATTTTGCATGTTCTCCCTGTGCTTGTGTTCCTCCGGGTACTCCGGTTTCCTCCTACACTCCAAAGACATGCTAGTAGGTTAATTGGATCCTGTCTAAATTGATCTTAGTATATGTATGAATGTGAGTTAAGGACTTTAGATTGTAAGCTCCTTGAGGGTAGGGACTGATGTGAATGTACAATGTATATGTAAAGGGCTGCATAAATTGACGGCGATATATAAGTACCTGAAATAAATAAATATACGAGTCCAGGGTAACTAATGTTTTAGGTTGGGTTCACACCGCAGCACGGAGCGGCACCCAGCAGGGGTCCGGTGCGCCCCCATTCACCGTTTCAGGTCCCAATCTTTGGCTGAATTCGGACCTGAAAATGGACCAGAAGATGCACAGGACTTATTATTATTATTATACAGGATTTATATAATGCCTACAGTTTGTGCAACGCTTTACAATATGACTTCTGTGCAATTCACACTGGAGCCACTCCAGAGATGTGTGAACCATAGAGACCCGGTTACAATCTCCTGATATGTGAATTGGATGTGGAGAGATCCACATTCAAATTTCATAAGTGTGAACCCAGCCTTAGGCTGGATTCACACCTATGCATTTTAGTGCTTTTTGCATTTTGCAGATTTGCACGTGTTCCATAGGAAATATGTTAAATGGACTGCAGTGCAAATCTGAAAAATGCAAAAAGCACTAAAAATGCATAGATGTGAATCCAGCCTTAAGCTGGCCACACTGGTAGAGTCAGCACGTATGATAATGCCAACAGAGACTCAATGAATGTCATTTGAAAGTACTGAAAAATTCCATTTGCTCTTAACACTCGATTTTGGAATGAAGGAATGGAATTTCCCAAACAAAAAACATATTTATTTTAATGGTTCCTGCACACAGGCGGCAAAAACGCCACATTTTTAGGCTTTCCGTTGTTTTTTTTCTTTTTTAACTGATCAAAATGCACTCTATTGCTTTTAATTGTGATTAATAATAAACTAACGCCTTGTATATATCTGTAAAGAAAATACCAAAAATCGTCATTAGGCTTCATTCACATGCCTGTATAAAGAACGCATATACATTTTTTAATTACATATCTGAATGCAGCTGCATTGTTTTCAATGGAGCCATTCACACAAGTGCGTAAACATGAGCTGCTTGCAAATCCGGAATATAGAATCCAAAAATCTGTGTCTAAGAACATGCATGTATAAATGCATGCAATGCATACGCGTCTTTATGAGTTTAAACACATCTATATGCAAGTATTTTACTGATTATTGCGCAGGAACTTTTCCCCTAGAAAACAGTGTAGTAACATCAGTAAAAATGTTACGGTTGTGTGAATGAGGCCTTACTGGTCGATATTTTATGCGCAAATATGCACGCAAATTAGTAGATTATTGTATGACTAGAAGAATTTTTACGTATAATCGCACACACTGTATGGAACTTTCTGCCAGGAAGAGCCAGCGTTCATGCATTAGCACTGTGTGCAAGGACCCTTAACCACTTCAGCCCCAGAAGGATTTACCCACTCCCTGACTAGGCCATTTTTTGCGATACGGCACTGCATTACTTTAACTGACAATTGCACGGTTGTGTGACATTGTACCCAAATGAAATTTACGTCCTTTTTTCCCCACAAATAGAGCTTTCTTTTGGTGGTATTTGATCACCTCTGCAGTTTTTATTTTTTTGAGCTATAAACAAAAACAGACCGACAATTTTGAAAAAGAAAACAATATTTTTTACTTTGTGCTTTATTAAATATCCAAAAAAAAGTAAAAAAAAACAAATTTCTTCCTCAGTTTAGGCCAATATTTATTCTTACAAAATAGGGGATACATTTATGGCATTATTATTATTTTTCTTACTAGTATTGGTGGTGATCTGTGATTTTTAGAGGGACTGCGACATTGCGGCGAAAAGATCAGACACTTTTTTCTTGAACATTTTTCTTTATTAAGTTTTATAATACAGATTGAACACTTTTGACACTTTTTTGGGACCAGTGACATTTATACAGCGACCAGTGCTATAAAAATGCACTGATTACTGTATAAATGACACTGGCAGGGAAGGGGTTAACAGTAGTGGTGATCAAGGGGTTAAATGTGTTCCCTAGGAGGTGTTTCTAACTGTATGGGGGCTGGGATGACTGGAGGAGGGGAGAGATCGCTGTTCGTAATCAATAGGAACAAACGATCTCTCTCTACTCCCTTGACAGAATGGGGATCTGCTTTGTTTACACTGACAGATCCCTGTTCTGTCTCTCTCTGGAGTAGGGTTGCCACATCATCCCTTTAATCCAGGACACATATGAATTACATAGGTTATGTGGCTGATTAAGGTGTTAATTAAATTCAATTGGTGCCTTATCTGCATTAAATGAGCCTCAGAACAACCTGTGTAATTCATATGTGTCCTGGATTAAAGGGATGATGTGGCAACCCTACTCTGGAGCGATCGCGGGTGGCTGGCGGACATCGAGTCCGCCGGACCTGCTGGTTGGCTCCCCCGCCAGTGAATGTGCGCGCGCCCACAGATCGCCGTGTACGCACCCAACATACAACGACGGTGATTCGCGCAGCCGAGCCAACCTGCTGCAGTTGTACTAGCTGATCGGCAAGTGGTTAAAAATTAATTTCCTATCCTGCTTCTTCAAATTTTCCCATCACTACGGCTAAAAAAACGATCGTCAATTTGACTCCACTAACAATTAGAATGTCGAAAGCTACAAATCTCTACTAGAGTATGGCCAGCTTTAGGTTAACTGATATCCTAATTAGAAGAAATGCTGAGTTGTTGCAGAGCTTCTAGCCACATCCGCTTCCTCCAGGCTAATAGAAGCAGAGGGGAATATGTCTAAACTTGCCCGGCTGCTTTCACATAAGTAGCCTGTAATTGAAGAGTCCCCCCCCTCTCCCACACTCTCTGCCTGTAGCTAGGCCGCTCCAGGAGGTGAAAGGGTTAACCCTGGGCCGCAGTGCTGTTTAATGTGCCGCCTGGTGTATAGCAGGAAATGACAATGACTGTTTTGTGTGTTTAGCTGCCGAGGAGTGTACATTGTGAGTCTCTAGGGACTGTTTATTAACTTCACATAGTTTAATAATTAATGAAGTTGGGACCTTTTTCCTACCACTGGGGCAGTTCAAAGCCAAGCCGCTACATTCATTGCAATGAACTAAAGGGATTATCTCCCGCATGAAGAACTATACTTTAGCCTTTGTGATAGGTTTGTCTAAGCATCCTCTTAAAATTGTTCTTGGCTTTAAAAATGATTTTTTCTTTGTCAGCAGATATTCTTAATGCCTCCCCAGCCTGATTGTTTTATTGCGTCTCTTCGACAAATCGTTTGCGATTGTGCTGGGGAAAAAAAATGTAACTAGCTTTTTTTTGGCTGTTCCTTGCACAATACAGTACTGATAGCAAACATTCCCTAAAGCTTTGATTGTGCCCTAAAACATCAAATATATCATATAAATTATTTTTTATGCCTGCTATTGTGGGTTTTTTTTAGTTTATATCAGATAAAATGTATCTTATTTAAACAATGTGTACTTGAAATGCTAAAAAGGAGCAGAAGAATGTAATGTTACACATGCAATAAATGCTTTTTTTTCATATGCAGGATTCATTTTCAAATAAACGATTTTACATTATATGCAAGATTCATTTTCAAACCATTAAAAACCACTGGAAAACAACATCAAAATGCACAAAAAATAAATGTGATTTTATTTAGGTATATGCAAATTACATTTCATGTAAGCTATGTGAAATGGTTTTCACTGGAAATGCGCAATCAGTTTGATTGCTGAACGGTTCACTCTGTAAAGTCATGTTGTCATTGCAGAGAATTAGCAACAGACATACTGTATTTAGTGCCCTGATAACATAGCAGTAAGCTGCCCAGAGTATAAACAGCTTATGTTATCCTTCAATTATTGCAACTCTTCTAAAGTGGGAAAATGCACCCAGTTGGACTTGATTTACTGGAGAGTGCAAAGTCTGGTGCAGCTGTGCATAGAAATCAGCTTCTAACTTCAGCTTGCTCAATGAAATAATAAATTATAAAAAAAAAAAAAATTATAAAAAAAAGAAAAAATACATTTGGAAGCTGATTGGTTTCTATGCAGATCTGCATTAGATTTTGCACTCCCCAATATTAATAAATCAACCCCAAGGTATCTAAACTGGGTGCATTGTCTAACTTTTAGTAAAGAAACCCTTGTCTCTAGACCAGGGGTCTCCAAACTTTGGCCCTCCAGTTGTTCAGGAACTACAATTCCCATCATGCCTAATCATGTCTGTGAATGTCAGCATTTTACAATGCCTCATGGGAAATGTAGTTCCACAACAGCTGGAGGGCCACAGTTTGGAGATCCCTGCTCTAGACCATTGTTTTTAACAAAAATCTATGTAGAATATTATTAAAAGCCTCCCTTGTGTAGACATCCAAAAGCTCCCATACTGCCATCTTGGATGTGACTTCAGCAGAGCCAGCAGGCTCAATTGACACTCTATAGATGTGGTGCCCAACATGTGGCCCGCCGGCCATCTGCTTGCAGCCCATGGGCTAGTGAGCACCATAAAGAAAGCAGAGGCTGCACTTCAGGCCCTCCTATAGCTTTCCAGTTGACCACCACTATAGTATTTCCCTTCACAGCTTTCCCGGCAGCTACATAAAAGATTATACAGGAAAGGAGTAGCTGTGGCAACCCCTCAGCAGCGAAGTGGGTTCTGATATGGCAGGAGGAAGAGCGCTGTGCTAGGAAATTGACTCCCTTGAAGTAGTCACATATTCTATTTTTTTTTTTTTTGATTAAAAAAAAACATTTATATAAAAGAAAACACTACAAATAAGGCTCCATGCACACTGAAGCTGATAAACGACCGTCTTTGGTCATTTGGACATTTTTTTTTTAACAGCCCAAAAACGCCCCTTTATGTTATCCTATGTGTCCATGGACGTTTATTGTCGGTGGTGTTTTTGGGCTGTTGTCTGAATGCCCTGAATTGGCGTTCAAGAGTGGTTCTTCTGACCACAAAAAACGATGGATGCCAATAAACACTCATAAACGCCGCTAAATGGCTGATTATCGGCATCCGGCATTTTTTGTAGTCAATGGAAGCTAATGAAGTAAAAACAAAAATGCTCAAAGATGCAGATAAACGCTGATGAACGTTGCTTACAAAACGCTGCTTAGAGAGCGTTTTCTAAGCAGCACCTCCTGCCACTAAAAATCTGACGCCCAGAGAGCGTCCAGTGTGCATGGAGCCTAAATGTAGCTCATGTACTTTTTAGAGTGACAAGCATTTTGCTACAGGCAACAAAACGCTCAGATGTAAACAGGTGCCATTGAAACGAATGGGATTTTGCTTGCATTTCTGAGTGTTGAGCTTCGAGCTGAAAAAGCGCTCAAGTGTGAACAGGGTCTCAGTTGAATTCATAGGTAAGCTCCATGGTGCTGTTACAAAGCATCCTGGAAGCACCTTTCCATTCCTATACAGCAGGAACAGAAAGACCCAAAGTATTTTATTTTTTCATTTTCAGAGGACTGAAAAATAAATACCAACCTGACATAGCCTAAAGCTGGTCATACACTTCTAGATATTTTTTTTTTTCTGAATGAAAGAAATCTAACAAATTCTTCTATCCACACCATGGGTGGATTAATCTCCCCTGCTGGCTATTGTACTCTGCATCTGATTGGATGTAGGCTCTGTTTAGGTTTTCCACCTGGCTCCTTAAATTTTCAATTATAGGATGTCAGGCATAGTGGTGCCGTCGGGACCACCCACTGGTTGAAGTTTCGAAGAGTTCATCAGGAACTGGCTGAGATTTGCTCAACGCATTACCTACTTTAATATGCCTGCGATTTGCTCTACCCCATTACTGGCATGTGGGAGATTGATTAGCTCAGTACATTTATATGTCGTGTTTAATGATGAGTGACTTGACTCATAAATCAGGGGAGTTTCACATTGGTCCATGTATTTATACAAGCTGTGCAGCATTATACAATTCATGAGATATGATTGCCTAGATTCCTGACTAGTTTGAGTCTATTCAGTAGAAACAGATCTTCAAACAAACTTCAACCCAGATATTTCCAGTTTGCTGACGCTCCTATTTCATTATTTGTTAAACCTCGTACAAACGGTCCGATTTTCAGATGACCAAGCATCTGATTTTTGTCAGAAGCGCGTGTCCATGATTTTGTAGAGGATACTGACTATCGAAAATGTTTCGTCCGACAAAGGCGAACGTAGTGACGTACTACGAGCGCATAAAGAGGAAGTTAATTTTTGGTGCGTCACCCTTTGGGCCGCTTACGCTAATTTCCCTATTAAAAAGACATTAAAAATATGATAATGTGCGCTGCATTTCGTAATTTCAATTGCCACGTCACGAATGTTAATTCTGGATTACGATGGCCAGTTTACACGACTGAACTCTACCGGGTCGTTCCTGGATTCTGATCATGCGTGTTTGTATTTTCGACTTTTGTCTGACGATTTCTGTGCTAACCATCCGTAAATCAGACGTTGAGCTGCCGTACGAAAAAATGTACTATTCTACACATCCAGCTTTTGTCTGACGAAAAATCAAAATCGGCTGTCAAAGGGAGCATACTAACGGTAAGAATTTTGGGCGACAGGCTGTCGAACGAAAATTCCCATCCAAAATTTGCATCGTGTGTACGGGCCTTAAGTAGAGTCTTCTGAAGCTGATTGCTCTCCCACAAGCTGATAAGAGTGGAGAAAATCCACACATACATATGCTGGTGCAACCATTTGGCATCCCCAGAGTTAGAATACTGTGCCTGCCTTGCTGTTTGACAGACTTCATATAAATGCTGAGCTTCAGTTAACACAAAAGAAATGTAAACCTCATGAATATAAAGCCTACTCCATAAAGTGAAGTGGAGATAGAAATATGAGATCTGTCATTGTATGATACAATGTTATCTTGCCAAACTTAAGTTGCATGCCCACAATTGCGAACAGTCTTCAGAGACTTGGGCTCCCAGTTTCTTTGGTCAAGCACTTGTCAGCAGATGCAGTCTGCTTTCTCTCCTGCAGGTGGTGCAGTTCCGCATTGGCACTGCAGTTGGAGAGGAAGTCAAGAGGAACATGGTTCCTCTATGGTTTCCTGGGTTAATAGGGAAACAATCCAATTGCATGCTGCTGCCCCATGTTACTAGAGCAGCCATCTTGAGTTATGCAGAGCCTATTTGAGGCCCTGGCTCCCAGGCTTGATGCGCATTTTGTGAGTGGGCAGAGTAGGGAAAAGTACGCCACCACTTAAGGACAGTACTAGCGTTAGGAAAAGTTCCTGACGAGGAGGAAAATCGTAGGGTCGCATGTCTTCTAGACACCTTCCTGATTAGGCACTAGGCAACCAGACTGCATTCTGTCCCTCTCAACAGGCACTGTTAGTCTGGCTGGAGGCTGCTTCTTTCCCGTTGCTGGAAACTGTGAGTGTACCAGCTGGGTGGCCTTCCCACCTGGTTTGTTGTGAACTGTTGCTGCATTACTTCAATACAAGTCTTTTATTGTATCTGACTGTGTGAATTATTGCCTCCACACCATGCTGCACCCACCTACACACTAGCTCACCTCCTCTTATCCTCAATCTTTATTATTTACCCTCAAATACAATAAACAGCCAACTTGAAAGTATAGGTGGTGAATAGAGAAGGGTTAGTGCTGTATTTGTGTTATAGAGTACCTTGGGTTTTGGGGATCCCTTGGTGCTTTAATAATAATCTTAAAGCCTAGTACACACTACAGGCGGTCCCCTAGTTACAAACATCCGACTTACGAACGACTCCTACTTACAAACGGAGGAAGACAACAGGAAGTGAGAGGAAATCTCCCCCTAGGAAGGGAAATTCACTCCTGTAAGAGTTATTATGGGAAAAAGGTGTATCCACTGAAGCTTTATCACCAAGGTTTGTTTCCACAACAACCCAAAATTTTCAAAATCCAATTATCATTGCGACAGGAAGTGAGGTGAAATCCTCTGAACAGAAACATAGACAGTAAAACAAATGTTACTGGGGTGTTACCCCTTCCCTATGCTATCCAAAAAGCTTAAAAACTGTTTTTTTGGCTGAAGCTACACTTAAAAAATGTACCTGTTCCAACTTACAAACAAATTCAACTTAAGAACAAACCTACAGTCCCTATCTTGTTTGTAACCTGGGGACCGCCTGTAGTAGTTTTTTTTCAGAGCTGAACGAAAAAAAAACTGACAGCTCAGGAGGAGCCGCTGTACTATCTCTCCGACATTAGTACAGCGATCTCCCCTGCTGTTCTATTGTGTTCTGACAGGGGGACAGCCCCCCACCAGAACACTCTGGTCAGCGCTCTCAGCCATTGGCTGAGACTGCTGATTGCAAGCCAATCGGCAGACCTTTTTCAGTCATGCACCTTCGACAGAAGCAGGCCGCACGGCCGGCTTCTTTTAAACTGACTGCAGTACACAGACGCCGAAAGTCGGTCAGTTTCTATTGAACTGGGCGATGTAGTCCGACATTCGGTCAATGTGTATGGTGCTTAAGGGTGCAGAAACCTTCTTTATGAACTTGGGGTCATTTTAAAGCTAAGGTCATCCTTGTACTGTACTAAATGAGTCACTGACTAGGTCAAGCACGCAGGATGTGATTTTAGACTTTAGACTTTACTGACTGTATGCTCTAGCCAGATTAGTGACTCACTAGGTAATAAAGCCAAGATTAGGATGACAGCTCCAGGGCCTCCACCTTGTTAAAGTAACTCAGCAGTGGCAACTCTCAAACTCATATCCTCAAAAGTTCATGCAAAATACTGTGTTATTAGTCAGGGGCTTGGTTTTTCCCTGGCAGTTGGCGAGTTAATGAAATTGCTGAGTGACTGTTTACTTGTCTGTCTTTGTATCACCTGCATTTCCTGGTGGTGATGAATGACACATTTTGCATGCAATGTACTAAAAAGAACAAGTATGTTTATTGTTTGACATGAACTGTTACATAATTGCATTAGGAAAATTAATTCAATAAAGAGATATTAAAACAAGCACATAGCTAAATTTACCATTTCTTTTATGAAAGGTACTAATACTGCTCACATATAGGTTTTTATAAGAGATTTGATCTACACGTATGAAGCTATTGTTTTCCCTTACCACCATGTTTAGCTTATAAAGGTTGGCAAAAGCTTCCTGACCAATGAGAAGTGTTTCTGCCAACAAATCCAATTCTTAATTGTCCCTAAATATTTTATATGTGTACCTGTAATTAAAATCGTATCTATTCCCTTTGTGAGCTAAACCGAATCTTGGAAAAAGAACAGCTAATATCAACTGATATGTTTTTATTGGGAGTGTTTTGTTAAACATATACTTTATTCCGAAGCCTTAATCTAATTAAAACAAATGTTTTTGTCTTTCAGATTTACCTTCTGAAAAATCATCAAGTAACAAAAAAAAAAACGAAAAAACCCAAAAATGTCTGTTAGCAATCACGAGAACCGCAAATCCCGTTCCAGCACAGGGTCCATGAACATCCATCTTTTCCATAAGCCTGGCCATGCTGACAGCCTTCTAACACAGCTGAACCTCCTTCGCAAACGGTGCCTCTTCACAGATGTAGTCTTGCTGGCAGGGAACCAAGGCTTCCCTTGTCATCGGGCTGTACTAGCTTCCAGCAGCCGCTACTTTGAGGCAATGTTCAGTGGTGGTCTAAAAGAAAGCCAAGATAGAGAAGTCAACTTCCATGATGCGCTGCATCCAGAGGTGCTGGAGTTGCTTCTGGATTATGCATACGCGTAGTACCTTCAACTGAAGAGATAGAACCGAAAGAAAATCTGGTGGTGACTTGTAACGGAGTTTCATCGCCGACGACCTTCGATCATGTCGGGCTACTGTTCCCTTCGGAACCAAGGGACGGTCGTTCTGATGTAGACACTTCTCCGTGGCAAACGCTTCCTCCAAGTCGACACAATCTTCCGACAGTCGTACCGGTCCGAATACCTTTTCTACCTACAAGTACCTGGGACACGACCTTGCCCTAAACGCCAAGAGCACTAACGATTGTCTGTAAAAACCCAAAAAAGCAAAAAAAAAAACAATGAACTACTAAAAAGTCTTCC
>BLSH010115257.1:1159361-1174493 GCA_018402905.1 Glandirana rugosa
GATGAATGGTCTAAAGCAGGACCCATGCTTGTTGCTAGGTTTGGACATGGATCAGCAGAACTAGATAACTGTTTGTATGTGGTTGGTGGACACACTGCAATCACAGGAGCTTTTCCAGCATCCCCTTCAGTTTCCCTAAAGCAAGTGGAACATTATGATCCCCATGTTGACAAATGGAGCTTAGTAGCTCCTCTTCGAGAAGGGGTCAGCAATGCTGCAGTTGTAGGAGCAAAGATGAAGCTTTTTGTTTTTGGAGGTACCAGCGTCAACCGTGAAAAACTCCCCAAGGTTCAATGTTTTGATCCGCTTGAAAACAGATGGACAGTACCTGCTACCTGCCCTCAGCCCTGGCGGTACACTGGAGCTGCGGTTTTAGGAAATCATGTCATTGTTGTAGGAGGGGACACAGAGTTCTCTGCAAGTTCAGCATACCGTTTTAACAGTGAGACTTATCAGTGGTGCAGATTTGGAGATGTTTCTTCAAAGAGGATTAGCTGCCGTGCAGTTGCCTCTGGCAATAGACTCTATGTAGTGGGTGGGTACTCTGGATCCCAGAGGGGAAAGACTTTGGACTGTTATGACCCTTCAAGCGATTCATGGAGTAGTGTGACCACAGTGCCCTATTCGCTGATCCCAACAGCCTTTGTCAGTACATGGAAATATCTTTCTGCTTGAACCAGAAGGTAAATTCTCATTTATAACATAACTTTAACCAGGGTACTAAATACATGTTAGGAGACATCAGACAGAGCTACCCTAGAAATGAATGCCGATAAGCCCCTTCAAAAGGAGAAGGGATTTGGGGTTATTGCCATTAAACAACATCTTTCAGTATGGGAAAGACTCAGTCTCCTTCCTCCAGTGTAAAAATGCTGGTACTGGTGTTTGGCTGCTCAGGCACCCAGCTCTGTCACATAGAGATGAGGAGATAGCCCTCAACATTTTGAAAGCCCACAAGGTATGTAAAAACAGCTGGTGGGGCTGCCATTAAAGCAAGGTGTGTGTTAACTACCCGTTGGCTTTGTAATTAGTTGTTTTGAGTCATCAAAACAAACATAAAGCTTTAAAGGCCTACCGGTTGGGGCATTCGTTTACAGACCAGCCAACTATTCCACTTGTTTGACATTTTGGGAAATGTCATGGTACTAATATGTACTACTGCTATAAAAGAAGCTGTCTTTGAAATAAAACTTTTTTTCTGAAAATACTATAAAATGCAGAGTTACACTGTACACAAGATCTGTACATAACAGTTTAGTCGGGACCTACAATGCCTCCTTCATGCCAATAATGCCTTTTTAAAGTGGAACTAAAGGCTAACATTTTTGTTTCATTTTTTCTTTTTTTGTCCTCTTTGTCCCATTGGGTAGTTTGCCTTTCACTTCCTATCTCATAGCCAAAACAGGAAGCGAGAAGCAATCCCTTCAGAGTAAGGGGATCCCAGGTTGTCACCAGAATTGTTTTCCCCATTGGAAGATTTTTCCCCTCATTATTGTTCTAGTGACAATCTAAAAGTAGGCATTTTATTTTGAATTCACTCGCTTTCACTCTCAGTGATAATCGTACACAGGACATACAGGCACACAGTGATAAAAATGTGGCAGGTGTCCTAATCGCTCTCCAGTCTACCCAAAACTAAAAGAAAAAAAAACTTGCCTCTAGTTACACTTTAAGCCCACATGAAAAAGACCACCATGAGAATGTTAATTAACCTTGCAGCAGAGAACTAAGAATGAGCAATTGTGTGGGTTCCTAGTTCTCAGACCGGATGTCAAACTGAAAAATTAGTGATAGATTTATTGTGAAGTTAAATGACACATCCTGAGGCTGCAAAACTTGCGCTGAGCATCTAAGCTTCAAAAATTCTGGTTACGAAAGGGTTATGATGAAATCATAGTCTAGTAATTTGCAATGTCCTTGTCTAGTCCCAGTAGGATCAGGACGCGTTCATTTGTTGAAAGAAGATGGGTTGTATGATCGATGGGATGGGGTCCTGGCATGTATGATTGATAGTATCTGAAGCATCTGCTGTGAAGCCAGTAGTTGAAATGTATTTTGTTTTATAAATGCTAACTTCTGTTGCTTTGATTTAATATCTTCTAGCACACTGACAAATTCCTTTTACAGTGAAACCTTGGTTTATGAGTAACGCGGTATACGAGCATTTTGAAAGACAAGCATTTTTTTATAAAAATCCAGACTCGGTTTGCGAGCGCTGTCTCGCAAAACGAGCAGGATTAAGCCTCTGTTCATGCAATACCGCATGTGGCCAGAGGTGCAGGGGCACTGGTGAGCCTAGGAGACACTCGGAATCATACGGAAATATTCGGATATACCGAAAATGTAAACAGTTCCCAAGGATTTCCGAATGTTTCCGAGCATCTCCGAGCCTCACCAGCACCACCACACCTCTGGCCTCATACGGTATTGCATAAACCAGCGCCCCCAGACCTCTGGCCACATATAGTACTGCATTGACAAGCAGTCACTGTGGAACAAATTATCTGAGTTTCCATTGTTTCCTATGGGGAACCTTGCTTTGATATACGAGTGTTCAAAATGTGCTGCCATTGTGATCTGCAGAAGATGTCAATACAATGTTAATGACACCCCAAACGCAGTGCACTTGCATGCACCGGATCACATGGTACAAAAGTATCATGCGATATGATTGCAGTGCATTTCCAAAAGTAGTGCATTCACTACTTTGCTGCAATATGGTGCGATTTGAGCCCATGCAAGATTCATGGGCTCAAATTTCACAGCACTGAATCAAGTGGGAATTGCACAGGAATGCGGTGTGCATTCTTGTGCGATTCATAGGTGATTCATAGCGTGAACCTAGCCTAAAAGTGATTGTAAACCCGTTTCATGGAATTTGACCTGCGCACATATATATGTAGTGTTTACTTATCTTTCTCCAAAGCCCTGAGTCCTGTGTGTTTCTGCTGTTTCATTCCTCTGTTATCAGCATGATAACTTTGACAAGTTCTCCCAGACGAGAGGTAAAAGCAGCTGAAAATTTGTGTTGGGGAATGTGCTATAAATAGATTAGCAGAGAGCTTGTCTTGGCACAGCACAGCTCTGAAAGTATCTTCGTTCTTCTACCTATCTGGAGGGGGGGGGGTGTGCCTTTCCTCCAATCAGCTGTCTCCCAGTGTAAGCCAAGACTACACTCCCACTGCTGAAGGAGGAAGTGAAAATTCTAACACTATGTAAGAATTCTAAAGAATATAGCAAGACAGCATATATTATTATTATACAGGATTTATATAGCACCACCAGTTCACGCAGTGCTTTCCAACTTGAGGGTAGACAGTACAAATACAAATACACTTTAAAACAGTAGGAATTAGATATACATGTAAAATTTAAGTGGGGAGATTTGTTTAATCTCTGTGTATCATCTGAGGCTGTTCACTTCACTGGCTATATGTGAGGGTTAACATTTGCTGTAAGCTTGGTTGTAAGTAACTGCTAATCTATGTGTACCGTTGTGTGTGCTGTAGTTGCAGTGGTTGGCTGACCGAGAATGAAGTGGCCAATTTGATTGCATGCTGGTGAATACCAGCTTGTGGAAGTTATCCTATCGGCCATAGGGAGGGATAGATCTCATTGCCAGCAACAGGGATGTGTGTATATATGTGTGATCAGTGGGAAAGGTGACTGCATTAGGGTACCAGCTCACAGGATAGCTTGAGGAATCTTAGAAGCCTGGGGAAATCACCTAGATGCTACACAATAATTAGGCCTCATGCACACGGACGTTTTTTGACGCCGGCGTTTTCTGGCGGTTTTTGCAGCTCTCCATGTTAGTCAATGGCCCCATAAAAACGCTAAAGTTTTTGAGCTGTGGATGGCATCGGCGTTAGTGAGCTGAAACTAGAACCCACAGCCAGTGTGTTCTGAGGCTGTAACGTTTTGGTGTTTTTTGACGCCGCCAAACACTCACTAATGCCGTACCGGCGTTAACCGGCGTTTTTTGACGCCGACGTTTTTAGTTTGAAAAATAGCAAAGGGATGATTTAAAAAAAAAACGCCTATTGACGCAGACACTCACTAACGCTCACGCTTTTTTTTCCTTGACGTCGGGCCCGACGTTTTGTTTATTTTTTAAGAAACGTCCGTGTGTATGAGGCCTTGTAGTGCACCAGATTGTATATGAGATTTGCATCTGCCTGTGTGTGTCCAGCCAGCTGGAATTTGTTAGAGTCTCCCTCTACTGGTGGCTAGAAGTCAGAGATTGTAAGTGTGTGTTTACACTATATCTATAAGTGGTATTGCCTGGTTTATATCACTGCTATTGACAGCCGCGCGTGGTCTAAGAAACCTGTGTGCCAATCTGAGCACAGAGTGTACTGACAAAAAGTGTCTCACAAGCCTGGAATTTGTAGTAGTGACAGCTTAGACATCAGGGTGTGCGTGTTGTTTATTGCTGCAGCTTGCATCTAGATTGGGGAACGTTGGGGTTCTGGTGATGATCGACCAGCCTGCTTTGTTCCTAGATGGTGGTACCTTGCGCATCATCCAGCCTCCCTTGTCCCTGTATCCTCTGGACCCCAATCTATGACAATGTCCTTAGCATAAGGCTTGCTATTGGTAGGGAAAATAACATGCATTCCCAACCCACAGAGAAAGGCACTTTAGCTATTCTTAAGGGCAACCCCATGCATCAACAAATGTGGCATCTTTTTTGCACGTGCCAAACTGCATGGTGCCGCAGCACCATGTGGCTCAGAGCAGCGCCATTTTTTAAAAAAAGGTAAGGGACTTCTTTCTCCTTGTTTCTGCGGATAGGGCAGCCCATTGAAATCAATAGGCTGTCCTATCCGCAGAACACAGCCTCACAGGTCTGAAGTAACAGTGACTTGGTCTATTGGCTTCTGTCCTAAATGGGACTTCTTCTTTAAAAAAACAGTCCAGTATGAATATGGCATGTTATTCAAGGTTTAGTTTGATTTTATATGTTTTTGCCTAGTTATCCAAAATCATGAATCAGAGATATTTGGAAACATTTGCAGAAAGATATAATTCTGCAACCAATGAGATCAAATGGAGCTTTACAGCTGTGTTTTTTTGGGACAAATATCTTTTGATTTTTCAAAAAAAAGAAAAAAGTGAAGTATTCGCTGTAAATAGAATATATCTGTGTCAGTGAAGGGATTATTATGTTGTATTGTGTGTCTCGCTTTAAGGCAAATGACAGACTTTAAAGCTGCTAGGAAATTTCAGCTGATCATTTTTCAGAGCATGTGAAATATTTGAGCTCTTGTAACAACACGTGAAATGCCTTAAGGCTGTGGTATGTTTAGACATCAAAGTTCAAAGAAAATCACAGTTCGCTTTTTACATTGTGGACTGATAGTATACAAATTAGGGGAAAAACGTGTGTGTGTGTACGTGTGCTGGAAAATCTTCCCAAAAAACAAAGAAAACTAGAGCGGTTTAGATCTTTCAGGTTTGTGCTGAAAGCAATTTCAACCTGGCTGTTAACATTTTTATTACTATTATTATTTTTTATTAATTTTTTTGTCTCTTAACATCCTACGTGCTTTTTTACCCGAAATCAGATCTTAAAGCAGAGTTGCACCCAAAAGTGGAACTTCCGCTTTAAGAGAAGGTGACCCCCTGACATGGCACAATTGGCATATCTTTTTTTGGGGTGATGACCAGGGACCCTGTTTTCACAGGGTCACAGGTCCACTTCCTCCCCTGGAGCCGCGGCTCCGGAAAGGAAGTACACCTTCCCCCCTCCCTCTCGGCGATCTTCTGGAACACATCACGGGTCCCAGAAGATACACCGGGCAGTCACAAGGAGCCAAAGCCGGTGCCCACACTTGTGATGCCGGCGCCGTCGAGGGGAGGGGGCGAAGAGCGAGCCCTCAGACGACCGCATCACTGGAGCGAGGGACAGGTGAGTGGCCGATTGTTAAAAGTCTGCAGCTACACTTTTTGTAGCTGCTGACTTTTATATGGGTGGAACTCCGCTTTAAGTACCCCTCACTGTGATAAAAACATCCCCCCTACCTCGTTCTAAGGGCCCACACAGTTTCAAGTGGATATATGGGCAGGCAGATGTAAACGGACTTGTGTCTGTGTTTACACCCAATTACCTCCGAGTCCCTCCAGGTCCAAAAAAAAACAGAAAAGGACTGCAGTCTTTTCTGTTTTTTTCCAGATTTAAATGTGATGAATTGGAGGTAGCCTGATGTAAACAGGCATAAGTCCATTTACATCTGGCCACCCATAGAGCCATCATGGGTCTGCCCCTGTCGCTTGTGTCAATCTAGAAACAAACTGAATGGGCACGGATGTAAAAAAACTGACATCTGTCCTGTTCAGCCCCAATTCAGTGGGGGATGTGTTCACAGATCACCTGCTGAATGGAGCAGAATAGCACCATGTGAAAGGACCCTTACTGATTTCTGTATTTAAAAAAAACCCTATCTAAATTTTTACTATGCATGCATGAATTCATGTAGAACGCACTGCATGAAAAACATATAGGTAAGAATGGGGGTTCATGGTTGATGACACATGCAGCATCATATTAACTGCAGATTAAACAGAGGTCAAGATGGTACCTTCCTTGGCTGTAAAGAACAAAATAGTTTAGTTCCACTTAAAGCCTCAAGGCAAATAAAAAACGTATCACATGCAGTGGGGCAATGATGGCACTGCAAGGGTTGGTTGCTTAGTTATGCCTAGGCAAACAAAAGAAGATTTACTTAAACCAGCCATAGACAATTGAAATTTTAATCCATCTATTGGCAGGATGGTTATCTATGAATCGACTTTAGCACAACCAGCCTGTCGGGTTTTTTCCGTTCGATAGCTACCAGCAGGGATCATTGTATTCTGATGGTCGGGAAACCTCCCACTGACAGAATACAATAGCTCTGCAGGAGAGGTTTATGGGGGAATCAAGCAATTTTCTTTCCTTCAACCCGTGGTTGAAATATAGAAAATTGCATCATTTACAGCTAGCCTTACCCTCCTCTCCTCCTTGATGCTAGTTCCCACAGCCTCTTCTCCCTCACACTCCAGCAATTGTTGTTCAGTTGTTTATTAGAGTCTGAGTCTTTGTGATCTCATGGACCATAGCGCGCAAGGCTTTTCCTCCGTTGCCTCCCGGAGCTTGCTTAACTTCATGTTCATTGTTTCGATGATGCTCTCTATACATCTTTTTCTGTCGTCCTCTTCTCCTTTTTTCTTCCATGTTTACCAGCATCAGGGTCTTTTCCAATGAGTCCTCTCTTCGCATTAGGTGGCCAAAATATTTGAGTTTCTGCTTTAGAATCTATCCTTCCAGTGAAGATTCAGGGTTGATTTCCTTCAGGATTGACTGGTTTGATCTTCTTGCCGCTCAAGGGACTTTCAAGTGTCTTCTTCAACACCATAGTTCAAAAGCATAATTTCTTCGGTGTTCAGACTTCCTTATGGTCCAGCTTTGACAGCCATAGGTTACTACTGGGAATGCCATAGCTTTGACTATATGGCACTTTGTCAGTAGGGTGATGTCTCTGCTTTTAATAATGTTGTCTAGGTTTGCCTTTGCTTAACTCACAAAAAGCAAGCATCTCTTAATCCCATAGCTACAGTCACCGTCTGCTGTGATTTTGGAGCCTAGGAAGATAAAATATGTCACTGTTTCCATTTCTTCTCCTTCTGTTTGCCAAGGAGTGATGGGACCGGTTGCCATGATCTTAGTTTTCAGGCCAGCTTTTGTGCTCTCCTCTTTTACCTTCAATAAGAGACTATACTGGACATGTTGACATCGAGGCACAGTTCACTGCCAGAGTGGGTGAGCATCATCTGTCAGGGGAGCAGATAATTAGATAAGTTAAACTGTTTGCTTTTCCTCTCCTTTAGGCAAAACTGGCAATTAACCCCTGCAGTGCAGGCGCAGCCCAACTGCAAAGAATTGTTTTTAATTTTCATAGAGGTGGGCTTTAACTGGAGTTTGAAGGATTGATGTGTATTGCACAGTTTTCTGTACACAAATGACATTTCTTTGTACATTATTTTGCCATGTACTTATTCATACTTGGCAGTAATGTGTATTATGTTTTCTTGCAGAGTATCCAGAATCATCTCTGGTGAATAAGAACAGCGCCATGATGGGAGTTTCCTGTAAACCAAGGTTGTTGTTAATGTCTGCGCAGAAACCAACAATGGCAACAGATGTCTATCTGTATTATCAGTGTTAAAAAGTGAAAACTGACCTCTCCTCATCTGTTTCATGCATTAGTGACTTGTACACTTGCTAGAAGTTTGTCATTTTATATTAAAATGACTTTCTTGAGAGTGAATGTTGAAAATTTCGAAATCTCTCAAGGCCTGAAAAAAAAAAACGTTTTCTGAAGTACATTCCTATTAAATCCGGGAGAACATTATACAGCTGTGATTTTTTTTTTTTTTTTTTACATATTGAATTTTGAGAAGACAATTTTGTAGTAGTGATTTTAAAATTATCTTTTCTGAACCTAGTAAATAGTACATTTTGAAGAACATAAGATGTCATCCATCACTTTTTTACTTTTAGGAAGCCTTTCTCTTAACTGAAAAAAATACATTCCATTCGAAAATTAAAACAAATAGAATAGAGCCTTCTTTTCTGGTACCTCACTTGTTATCCAGACTTTAATTCATGTCTAAGTAGCAATATAGGCATATATCTAGGAAACTGATGTGACTGAAAGCTCCAGGGCCACAGAGGTCACTATAAGGCCTCATGCACACTGGGTGTTTAGCCCTGGTGTATGAGATCCCAGCATTTGGGTGGGCGCAAGGCACAGGTGCACCATCCAACCCCGTTCCGGGCAGTCTAATAAACTCTATGGGAGGACAACTATTGGGGCATGACGGTGCAGAGAGTGATGCTAAAATTTGGGGACAGTGTGCTCCTGGAGACAAATGCCTGGAACGCAAACGTTCTGCGATCCAGGCTTTGCCCGGTGTGCATAAGGTCTTAAGCTGGCAATAGATAGAGCGATATCCATCCTTCCATGTCGATATCCATATATTCGTTTGCGTGGATGGAGGAATCGGTTCAGTTTTTTCAATCAGCCTGCCTCTCACATTGAACTTCCTTTATTTATTCCCTTTGGCTTGTTAAATATACCATTCAAATTGTGTTTTATTTTTGCTTGATAAGCACAAAGAAAACAAATGATTCTGTCAGATATCCATAGACTGTTTTATTTGAAGGAGTCTAATCAGCCTTCCTAGTTCTTATCTAGGACTAAAGAACAATTCACTTCTATCTTGTGGACATGGGGAGAAGGGTAGGTATTTTTAGTTTAGCAAAGACAACTGGGCAGGGTTGACACCATTCCTTGAAATTTTAGTTTAGCCAAGGAACTGTGTCATTAGCCCACAACAGGAGATTACAGTGCATTTTTGCCGAAATCAACAAGTATTTTTCTGTACACGCAGGTGTTTATCCCAAGTGATAAAACATGGAAATGTGCAGGTACTGCAGATGTTTTTTTGTACATTTTTGTAATGCCCATGCATACACAAGTTCAGTCTTTATAGATTCAGTGAAAAGTACTCATTCAAATGCACGCAAAGGGCCTCACATTGTCATAATTCAGTCTGTTTCTGCCCTCAGGAATCACAGGCGTTTGGGTACAGCTGCGGCCAGCAGCCTGTTTAAGTTAATGACAGTGGCTGTACACATCTGAGCAGTTACAGAGATGGTTGAGTGCCAATGGACATAAACAGTTTGTGTCCAGGGTTGCTCATATGTCCCCATATGCATGGAACCCTGTGGATGCACATACAGCTGTGGTATCTATAAGCCTGTTATTGATTTATACAGGCTGCTGGTTGCTACTCCCATGTGAATGAACCCTAATACTAAGATATGCCACTTTTACTTTTAAGGATGTTACATTTTTGAGGCAATAAGATTATTATGCAAACATGCTAGAAAACAAGGTAGACTTTATCCTTCTGGTACAAATTCAAGTTCTCTTTTCAAATTTCTATGATGTGAAGGGGCCAGACTTTTTTTTTTATATCATGACTTCAGAATGGGCACACTTTTGCTAGAGCTTGTAATAAGAGATTTTGCTTCTTATACGGTAACACATTGATGTGAAAATACATTTGTATTTTAGTAGTCATGGAGAAGTAGACAGTCAAAAACACTACATTTTAAAGGAATTCTGTAGTGAGATGAAATTGTCAGAATATATAAATGTCTGGCTGTCACGCTGATCTTAGAGCTTTAATACATTACATCATGTACCTGAAACAAGCAGTCCTGACTTCACTGGCTGCAGAAGTGTGCATTTATTTATTTTATTTTTTATTTTAGGTACTTATATAGCGCCCTCAATTTACGCAGCGCTGTATATTATTGTAGTGCGGTAACGTGCTGCAATGCATATTACATGAATTGTGGTGCCATTCATTTGCAATGGCACCCCAATACACTAAGGCAACACGACTGCGTTGAGAGATGATAGGTTGCATTGGCAGCCCAATTCATTTTATTGTGTTGCCCTAATGCAACACGTGTGTTTAACACTTTGCAAAACTGTAAATATGCCCTTAGTGATTTGAAATATTGAAGCCAAACAGCTGGCATATTCAGAAGGAGGTTGGGAAGACAACCTCTGGAATTCTCCGTACAGAATTCCTTTAAGAACATTATGATTACTATCGATGCACATTTCATGAATTTGCACAATAACAACCAATTCAATATTTTTAAATTGTCTAGTATTTATATTGCATGTGATCGTTGGTATTTGATAGATATTTCATTGTGTGGCTTAAAAATAACTGGTATTTCTGCTAACTCATTTTACAGTTGATTATGAGATGTGGTCAGATAGTAGGTTTTATTAGTACTATTTATTAAAGGAGTAGAGAATGTTTACTTGGCAAAGTGAATGTTTGCTAAGGAAGTGAATTTAGGTAAAAAATAAATGTACAAAGAATACTCAATCATGTGCAAGGAAAATTAAAAAAAAAACAAAGCTTTGTATAAATTCACTTAGATACTCCTTTAGGAAATCAACTCCAATGACTAGATACATATATTCACTTCATTAAAAAGTCACAAAGATGCCATAAATTTTTCTAAAATTCATTTTCAAATGAAAAGTTAATTCTGACACAAATAACGCAAGCAGCAGCATATGACATGTGTATGTTAGGTCCGCTTCAGGGCCTGTGTTGATAGGCTTTTGTATATGTCAGATGGGCATTCCCATACACATCTAGGGTAATGCAAAAACCCACTTAAAGCAGTTTAGATGGAGGTCTAAAGGAGGTCAAATGCACCTGTCAAAAAATTCTGAATGATCTCCTCAAGTGCACCTGTCAATAAATTCTGAATGATCTGCAGTGTCTCAAACTGACAAGCCAAAAGCCCATCAACACAGGCCCTGATTTGTGATTGTTTTTGTGCTACAGCAAACACCAGCCTCTAACTACAGGTTTGATAAATGTCCTAAAAACAACTCCACAGAACTTTGCGTAGTCTTAAAAATCCTAGCCTACAATTCTGTTGGTTGACAAACAAATTAACAAGCTACCAAGAAATAAGAATTTAAATATTTGATGTTTCTCATTGTGTGCGTAGAAAAATAAAATGCCTTTGTATATTTAATATTGCTTTCAGCCTGGAGCTGATATTTGTCAATAAAAATAATGAAACTTTGTGTGTTTTTTGTCACCAGATTCTGTTGTATAGATTAGGGTTTTTAGACTAACAGCACTATTTTTACCACCCCTTGATCCCCTCCCTTAAACTGCAAAGGCAACCAAACAGAGCTGTACACATGCAGTGGTCGCAATGCTTTGCTTCACAGCTGATATTATACCCTCTGTGATGTTTAGCAGGCAGTACCACTTTCCCCTCAATGGGGCCACTTTACAATGACCCTGCAACCATGTGTAATGCACATGGTTGTGGTGTGGCATTTAAAGGGTTAAAACAGTAGGTAACATACCGCATCCTCACTGTCTGTCAACTGTCTCTGAGGACATAAGCATACCTATACTCCTTTCCCTGTGGAATCATTGTCTGACCTACCCAAAGCCTTAGCAGCCTCTGAGCTGTTGGCTGTGGAAGCTGTATTTCAGGAAGAAACACAAAAATCTTTGCAGGATAAGATTGTGTCTAAGGACTAGCAGGCCATAACTCCGAGGCTTATAGAGACCATTTACTGATGCAGTTTGTGCCAACCTAAAGATGGAGGAGCAGCCTGTAGCTTCCCTCTGTGCTGGTATCAGTCTAGGATTCCTAAAAGGCCATAAGACTACTAAAACTATTTCTCTGGTATTCCCAGTTGTCCTTCACATTCACTGGGAAACATTTGATAAACTGTTTAAACCTCTAAAAAAATTTTGAAATCAAATTCCCATTCGAGGAGGCATATATAAACTAATGGTCAGTTCCCACCTTTGCTTTGGCAGTGTCCTGTCTTTTATACAGCACTGTCAATTTCTGTTGAGGATATACCAGTATTTAAATCCCACCAATAAACATTTGGAAACTATCTACAAAACTTTGATTTCATTTCATATACTGCAATCTGTCATGGCCATCATTTTAGTCTCTTATTTCCTGTGTGAATCTTCTATCAGTTTACCCCAGCAGAAGAAGCCTAGACCACCTCCCATCTGAGGCCAAGAAGAGTAATGCCCAGGCTTAAGCTTCTAAGGGCAAACCCAAGCCAGGAACCCAGTTTTACCACAAGCCCTGGGCCCCCAAATCTCCAAAACCTGCAGACAAGTTCTCTTTGGCATGAAGGGGTGCCCCAAAGTGGGGCAATCTCTGTTAATCTTTGCAGACATGTGGATAGACAGCATCTGGGTACAGGAGTTGGTTTCAACAATCTTGGATCTCAAGGCCTTGAATGTGGCCTGCCTGGCCTCCAGGTTCAACAACAAGCTGGGCAGGTTTGTCTCCAGGTACAGAGATCCTCTGGTGAACGCACTGGATGATTTTATGGTTCTGTACAGTATAGTATGTTTTTCTTCTCTAAAATGTCTTTCTTGTCCGCTCTGCAGGACCAAAATTGAGAGCATATCAGTGGTCCTTATAGTTCTGGACTGGCTTAGGCACATGTGAACTCCGACCTATGTTAAAAGCCAGGATTTTCACGTTCTGTAAAGTGTAACCATCCAAAATGTAAAGTTTACTTCACTTGTTACATCATCCACAAAAAATACTCAGCAGAATGAATCTATGACCTTTTTACAATCAGGCTTGGATCAACAATTGGTCCAATGTACTGTTAAGGGTCAGATCTCAGAATTTGCACTAGCCTCCCATTCTTTCATTCTTTCATTGAGACCTTTGTACAGGGGTTCTGTAGGATTTAAATTTGGTTCCCTCTAGACGTAAAAAAAATGGCCTTTGAATCTGTCAGAGGTATTCACCTTTCTACTTTAACTCAAGGTTGAATTTGTTACTATCAATTCTGTAAGGCATGTGGTGGTAAAGGTGGTATTAAGGCCTAGAACCATCTTCCTCCCCAGGATGGCTTTGTCCTTTCACCTCATCCTGGACATTGTGCTTCCATCCCTCCGGCCAGCCCCATACATCAAGAGATTTCCCTTCATTGTCTGTATGTAGTTCGAACTGTGTTTGTCTACCTTGCAATCACAGCTTCCTTTAGAAAAAGTGTCTCCCTCTGTGTCATTGCTGATTGTACCTGCAAAGGGGGACGAACTCCTAATTCCATAATTTCTTGATGGTCCGGACAAATCGTCATTCAAGCTTTGTTTCAAAACTAAGGCATTCTCAGAGTGTGAGTGGCCACGTTCTTCTGCATGCAGTAGTATAACCCAACTGTCCCTCAATCCTGTGTGAGCACAAAAATTCTATTTTATTACATTATTATTGAAGATGTTGACTGTTGGTATGTAGCTCTCCCTCCTAGAGTTTGATTGAATAAACAAAGCAGGTGCATCAACTCAATGGCAGCTAACAAAAATTTCACTTTAAAGTTGAATGTCCTTTAAGCGGAATAAAAGAAATTATACAAAGTAGCATTAGGCAACTTACCTATTTAGATATATATAGTTATATTTTAGTGAAAAGATCAAAGAATAGGTAGTATATAACATTATGGTATTTGGTAATGTGCCCTACAACAATTTGGTAATACAAAAACAATAAGTGGCCTTAATTCCACAGACACAGCAGCAGTGAAACAGTAGTAAATCAAAAGTTTTTGAAAAGAAAACATGCAAATGGTTATGCCCAGTGCAAGAAAAGCAGATGAGCAGGACTGCAAAGTTACGCTATGATGGCTAAATGTAACCTGAGTTCCTAGGTGAGTATTACTTGTATATAGTTTCATGGTGCTTTGCGCTTAAATGGTTCTTTTCAGTTTGAGCATACACATATTCATTTCACTGGGTAGGCAAACTTAAGGTGGTGGAGATCTACCTGAACAACATGGGAGAAATCAAAGATCACCAGGCACAGTGTCGTCTCCTCACACCAGATTTAAACCTCTAATTGCTGTACTACTGTGTTGCAATCACATGCATTGCACGGCAATCGTGGGTTTAAATCAGGTGGTTAGGAGGCAACATATAAAAACCATGTGGTTTTTACTTCCAATCCCTACCCCTTTTAGCTGCTGAGGCAGCAGTCAAAGGTGATCACATATCGCAGCAGGAATTAAGCCCCCTGATGCTTTTGGTGGGTGCTACCGCCTGCTAATCGCATCCCATTCAAGTAAATGGGGCAGCTCTGCAAGTGCCCCCCAACTGCATGCTTCTGCGGGGTCCAAGGGATTAAAGCAGGTAGTGAGAAAGCAACACAACACTAGCTGCTTTAACCCCTTGTTTGCTGTACTGCACAAGGTTGCAGGGGCACTTGCAGAGTAGCCTCATTCGCTTGAATGGGTCATGCTTGGCAGGTGCTACACCCACCAACCATGACAGGGTATATAACTCCTGCTGTGGCTGTGTGACATGTGTCTGGCCACTGCAGTAAAGGGGGTGCAGCTGGGTCAGTGGGTGATAACAACACGTCTTAACTATGGGGTTTTACCACCCCCTAACTGTAAATGTAAATGAACCCTTACTGTTCTGAGCCCCCCCCCCAGGGCTGCTTTCACACTGATTTGCTGACGTTTACCTGCACTACGG
>BLSH010115257.1:1184811-1195939 GCA_018402905.1 Glandirana rugosa
TGCTCTCTCTCTCTTGGTGCCTCTCTCTCTCTTGTTCTCTCTCTTGCTCTCTCTCTTGTTCGTTCTCTCTCTTACTCTCTCTCACCCTTGCTCTTTCTCTCTCTTGCTCTCTCTCTCCCTTGCCCTCTCTCTTTCATACCCTCTCTCTTTCTTGCTCTCTCTCTCGTTCTCTCTCTTGTTCTCTCTCTCTCCGTGGTTCTCTCTCTCTCGTTCTCTCATTTTCTCTCTCTCGTTCTCTCTCTTGCTCGCTCTCTCTCTCATTCTCTCTTTTTCGTTCTCTCTCGTTCTCTATCTCTCTCTAGTTTTCACTCTTTTTCTCTTATTCTCTCTCTCTCATTCTGTCTCTCTTATTCTCTCTCTCTCTCTCGTTCTCTCTCCCTCTTATTCTCTCTCGTTACCTCTCTTATTATCTCTCTTGTTATCTCTCTCGTTATTTCTCTTGCCCTCTCTCTCTCGTTCTCTCTTGTTCTCTCTCTCATTCTCTCTCTCGTTCTCTCTCTCTCTCTCGTTTTCTCTCCTCTCTCTCTCGTTCTCTCTATCTCCCTCTCCCATTCTCTCTCTCTCTCGTTCTCTCATTCTCTCTCTCGTTTTTTCTCTCTCGTACTCTCTCTCTCTTTCGTACTCTCTCTCTCATTTTCTCTTTGTCTCGTTCTCTCATTCGCTCTCTCTCTCGTTATCGCTCTCTCATTCTCTCTCTCTCTCTCTTTCCCTTTCTCTCGTTATCTCTCTCTCATTCTCTCTCGTTCTCTCTCATTCCCGCTCTCTCTCATTCTCTCTCTCTCTCATTCTCTCTTGTTCTCTCTTACTCACTCTCTCCGTGGTTCTTTCTCTCTCTGATTCTCTCTCTCTCGTTCTCTCATTTTCTCTCTCGTTCTCGCTTGCTTGTTCTCTCTCTCTCTCTCTCGTTCTCTCTTTCTCGTTCTCTCTCTCTCACTCTCTCGTTCTCGCTCTCTCTTGTTCTTTCTCTTATCTCAATGGTTATCTCTCTTGTTATCTCTCTCATTATTTCTCTCGCCCTCTCTCTCTTTCTCTCTCTCATTCTCTTTCTTTCTCTCTCTCCTCTCTCTCATTCTCTCTCTCTCATTCTCGTTTCTCTCTCACTCTCTCTCTTTCCCGCTCTCTCTCATTCTTTCTCTCTTGTTCTCTCTCTTGTTCTCTCTCTCGTTCTCTCTCTTGTGCTCTCTCTCTTGTTGTCTCTCTCTCAGTGGTACTCTCTCTCCTCTTTCTCTCTCTGATTCTCTCTCTCTCGTTCTCTCATTTTCTCTCTCTCATTCTCTCTTGCTTACTCGTTCTCTCTCTCATTCTCTCTCTCTCTCTCGTTCTCTCTCCCTCTAGTTCTCTCTCTCTCGTTCTCTCTCTCTCTTGTTCCCTCTTTCTCTCGTTCTCTCTCTCTCTCGCTCTCTCTCTCTCTCTCTCTCTCGTTCTCTCTCTCGTTCCCTCTCTGTCTCGTTCCCTGTTTCTCTCGTTCCCTCTCTCTCTCGTTCCCTCTCTCTCTCGTTCCCTCTCTCTCTCGTTCCCTCTCTCTCTCGTTCTCTCTCTCTCATTCTCTATCTCGTGCTCACTCTCTCTTGTTCTCTCTCTCGTTTTCTCTCTCTTTCATTCTCACTCTCTCATTTTCTCTTTCTCTCATTCTCTCTCTTTCTCTCTCTCATTCACTCTCTCTCTTGTTCTATCATTCTCTCTCTTTGTCAATCTCTTTCTCTCGCTCATTTTCTTTCTCTTGTTCTCTACCTCTCTCATTCTCTTTCTCTCTCTCTCTCTCTCTCTCTCGATCTCTCTCTCTCTGTGATTCTCTCTCTTGTTCTCTCTCCCTCTCTCGTTCTCTGTTACCCTCTCTTGTTCTCTCTCATTCTCTCTCTCTCTCACATTCTCTATCTCGTGCTCTCTCTCTCTTGTTCTCTCTCTCTTTTTCATTCTCTCACTCTCTCGTTTCTCTTTCTCTCGTTCTCTCTCTCATTCACTCTCTCTTGTTCTCTCGTTCTCTCTCTTTTTCTCTCCCTCTCTTTCTCTCGCTCATTATATCTCTCTCTTGTCCTCTACCTCTCTCATTCTCTCTTTCTCTCTCTCTCGATCTCTCTCCCTCATTCTCTCTCTCTGTGGTTCTCTCTCGTTCTCTCTGTTACCCTCTCTTGCTCTCTCTCTCTTTCTCTCATTTTCTCTCTCGTTCTCTCTCTCTTACTTGCTCTTTCTCTCTCGTTCTCTCCCATTCTCTCTCTTATTCTTTCCTTCTCAATTTCGCTCTTTCTTTTTCTCTCTCGTTTTTTTCCTCTCTCTCATTCGCTCTCTCGTTCCCTTTCTCATTGTCTCTCTCTCTCTCATTCTCTCTTTTGCTCTCTCTCTCTCTCGTTCTCTCTCATTATCTCGCTCTCATTCTCCCTCTCGTTCTCTCTCTCGTTCTCCCTCTCTCGTTCTCCCTCTCTCTCATTCTCTATCTCGTGCTCTCTCTTGTTCTCTCTCTCGTTTTCTCTCTCTCTCTCGTTTTCTCTCTCTCTCCCGTTCTCTCATTTTCTCTCTCTCGTTCTCCCTCTCTCATTCTCTCTCTCTCTCGCTTGTTCTCTCATTCGCTCTCTCTCTCGTTCACTCTCTCTCAATCTTTCTCTCTCTCTCATCCTCTCTCTTGCTTGCTCTTGCTCATTCTCTCTCATTCTCATTCTCTCTCACTTGTTTTCTCTCTCTCTTTCTCTCGCTTTCTCTCTCTCTCATTCTTTCTCCCTCTCTCTTGTTCCCTCTCTCTCTCGTTCTCTCTTTCGTTATCTCTCTCTTATTCTCTCACTCTCTCATTCTCTCTCTCATTCTCTCGTTCTCTCTCATATTCTCTCTTGTTCCCTCTCTCTCTCGTTCTCTCTTTCGTTATCTCTCTCTTATTCTCTCACTCTCTCATTCGCTCTCTCATTCTCTCGTTCTCTCTCATATTCTCTCTTGTTCCCTCTCTCTTTCATTCTCTCTCTCTTTCTTTCTCTCTCTCTTGCTTGTTTTTCTCTTTCTCGTTCTCTCTCTTGTTCGCTCTCTCTCTCTCGTTCTCTCTCTCTCATACTCTCATTCTCTCTCTCTCTCTCTTTCATTCTCTCTCTCTCTCGTTCTCTCTCTCTCTCTCGTTCTCTCTCTCTCTTGTACTCTCTCTCTCATTCTCTCTCTCTTTCTACCTTTCTCTCTCGTTCTCTCTCTCTCTCGTTCTCTCTCTCTCTCGTTCTCTCTCTCTCTCGTTCTCTTTCTCTCGTTCTCTCTCTCTCGTTCTCTTTCTCTCGTTCTCTCTCTCTCATTCTCTCTCTCTTTCTCTTTCTCTCATCCTCTCTTTCTCTCTCTCTTTCTCTCTCTCTCTCATTCTCTCTCTCTCTCGTTCTCTCTCCCTCTCGCGTTCTCTCACTCTCGTTATCGCTCTCATTCTCTCATTTTCTCGCTTTCGTTCTCTCTCTCTTACTCGCTCTTTTTCTCTCGTTCTCTCTCCCTCTCGTTCTAACGTTCTCTCTTGCTCTCTCTCGTTCTCTCTCTCCTTCTCTCTCTCTCTCTCGTTCTCTCTCGCTCTCGTTCTCTCTCGTTATAGTTCTCTCTCTTTCTCTCTCTCTCTCTCTCTCGCTCTCACTCATTCTCTCTCTCTCTCTCATTCTCTCGTGCTGTCTCTCTCGTTTTCTCTCTCTCTCTCGTTCTCTTGTTAGCTCTCTCTCATTCTCTCTCTCTCTCATTCTCTCTCGCTCTCTCATTCTCTCATTCTCTCTCTCTCTCTCGTTCGCTCTATCTCTTGTTTGCTCTCTCTTGTTCTCTCTCTCTTTCTCTCTCTGTCATTCTCTCTCGCTCTCTCTCTCGTTCTTTCATTTTCTCTTTCTCTCTCATTCTCTCTCTCGTTCTCTCTCTTGTTCACTCTCTCTCTTTTTCTCTCTCTTGTTCTCTCTCTCGTTCTCTATCTCGTTGTCTATCTCTCTCGTTCTTTCTTTTGTCTCTTGTTCTCTCTCTCTCTCATTCTCCCTCTCTCTCATTCTCCCTCTCTCTCATTCTCTCGCTTATTCTCTCGTTCGCTCTCTCTCTCGTTTGCTCTCTCTCATCCTCTCTCTCTCTTGCTTGCTCTTTCTCTCTTGTTCTCTCTTTCTCTCTCTCTCGTTTCTCTCTCATTCTCTTTCTCCCTTGTTCTCTCACTCGTTCTCTCTCTTTCTCTCTCTCTCTCTCATTCTTTCTCTTTCTGCCTCTCTTTTTCCCCCTCTATCTCTCTCATTCTCTCGTTCGCTCTTGCCCTCTCTCATTCTCTCTCTCGTCCTCTCTTTCTCTCTCTCTCTCTCATTCTCTTTCTTATTCTCACTCTCTCTCATACTTTCTCTCTTGTTCTCTCTCTCTCATTCTCTCGTTCGCTCTCTCTCTCTCTCTCTCTCGTTTGCTCTCTCTCATCCTATCTCTCTCTTGCTTGTGCTTTCTCTCTTGTTCTCTCACTTTCTCCCTCTCTCTTCTTCCCTCTCTCTCTCTTTCTCCTTCTCTCTCGTTCTCACTTTTGTACACTCTCATTCTCACTCTCGTACTCTCTCACTCACTCTTGTTATCTCTTTCTTTCTTTCTCTCTCTCATTCGTTCTCTCTCTTTCTCGTTCTCTCTCTCTCTTGTTCTCCTTTTCTCTATCGTTTTCTCTCTCTCTTGTTCTCTCCCTCTCTTGTTCTCTCTCATTCTCTTTTGTGCTCTCTCTCTCTTGTCCTCTCTCTCTCATTCTCTCGTTCTCCCTCTTGCTCTCTTTCATTCTCTATTTCTCTCTCTTTCTCTTGCTCTCTCTCTTGTACTCTCTCTCTTACTCTCTCTCATGCTTTCTTTCTCTTGTTTTCTCGCTCTCCTTCTCTCTCTCGTTCTCTCTCTTTCTCTCTCTTTCTCTCTCTTTCTCTCTCTCGTTCTCGTTCTCTCTCTTTCTCTTGCGCTCTCTCTCTCTCGTTCTATCCCTTGTTTTTTCTCTCTCTCGTTCTCTCTCATCATGTCTCTCGTTCTCTCTCCTTTCTCTCCTTCTCTCTCCTTTCTCTCATTCTCTCTCTCTCTCTCTCGTTCTTTCTCTCTCGTTCTCTCTCGTTCTCTCTCCTCTATCTCGTTCTCTCTCTCATTCTTGCTCTCCCTCCCTCATTCTTGCTCTCTCTCTCTCGTTCTCCCTCTCTCTCAATCTCTCTCTCATTATCGCTGTCATTCTCGCTCTCATTCTCGCTCTCCTTCTCTCTCTCGTTCTCTCTCGTTCTCTCTCTTTCTCTCTCTTTCTCTCTCTCGTTCTCGTTCTCTCTCTTTCTCTTGCGCTCTCTCTCTCTCGTTCTATCCCTTGTTTTTTCTCTCTCTCATTCTCTCTCATCATGTCTCTCGTTCTCTCTCCTTTCTCTCGTTCTCTCTCCTTTCTCTCGTTCTCTCTCTCTCTCTCTCTCGTTCTTTCTCTCTCGTTCTCTCTCGTTCTCTCTCCTCTATCTCGTTCTCTCTCTCATTCTTGCTCTCCCTCCCTCATTCTTGCTCTCTCTCTCTCGTTCTCCCTCTCTCTCAATCTCTCTCTCATTATCGCTCTCATTCTCGCTCTCATTCTCTCTCTCATTCTCGCTCTCTCTTGTTCTCTCTCTCACTCTCTCTCTCTCGTTCTCTCTCATTCTCTCTCTTACTCTCTTTAGTTCTCTCTCTCGTACTCTCTCGTTCTCTCTCTCGCATACTCTCTCTCGTTCTCTCTCTCTCGTACTCTCTCTCGTTCTCTCTTGTTTTCTCTCTCTCTTGTTTTTTTGTTTTTCTCTCTTGTTCTCTCTGTGGTTCTCTCTCTTTCTCCTCTCTCTCTCGTTCTCTTTCTCACTCTCTCTCATTCTCTCTCTCTTTTCTCTCTCTCCTCTCCCTCTCGTTCTCTCTTGCTCTCTCTCTCGTTCTCTCATTCTATCTCGCTCTCTCCCGTTCTCTCTCGTTCCAACTCTCCTCTCATTATCTCTCTCTCGTTCTCGCTCTCTCGCGTTCTCGCTCTCTCACTCTCATTCTCTCTCTTGCTTGTTCTCTTTCTCTCTCTCGTTCTTTCTCTCATTCTCTCTCTCTGGTTCTGTCTTTCCTCTCGTTCTCTCTCTCTCTCTCTCATTCTCTCTCTCTCGTTCTCTCTCATATTCTCTCTCTCGCTCTCTTGTTCTCTCTCTCTTGTTCTCTCTCTCATTTTATCTCTCTCGCCCCCTCTCTCTCATTCATTTCTCATTCTCTCTCTCGCATACTCTCTCTCGTTCTCTCTCTCTCGTACTCTCTCTCGTTCTCTCTCGTTTTCTCTCTCTTGTTCTCTTGTTTTTTCTCTTGTTCTCTCTCTCTGTGGTTCTCTCTCTTTCTCCTCTCTCTCTCGTTCTCTTTCTCACTCTCTCTCATTCTCTCTCTTTTCTCTCTCTTCTCTCCCTTTCATTTTCTCTTGCTCGCTCTTTCTCTCTCGTTCTCTCTCTCTCTCGTAATCTCCCTTGTTCTTTCTCTCTCTCATTCTCTCTCTCGTGGTATCGCTCTCGCTCTCTCCCATTTTCTCTCTCTCTCTCTCGTTCCCCCCCTCTCTCCTCTCTCTCATTATCTCTCTCTCATTCTCGCTCTCTCTCTCACTCTCATTCTCTCTCTTGCTCGTTCTCTTACTCTCTCTCTCGTTCTTTCTCTTATTCCCCCTCTCTCTGGTTCTGTCTCTTTCCTCTCTCTCTCGTTCTCTCTCTCTCTCTCTTGTTCTCTCTTTTGTTCTCGCTCTCTCATTCTCTCTCTTGTTCTCTATCTCTCTCGTTCTCTCTCGTCCTGTCTATCGTTCTCTCTCCTTTCTCTCGTTCTCTCTCTCTCTCTCACTCATTCTTTCTCTCTCGTTTTCTCTCTTTCATTCTTGCTCTCCCTCTCTCATTCTTGCTCTCCCTCTCTTTCTCCCTCTCGTTCTCTTGCTCCCTCTTGTACTTTCTCTCTCGTACTCTCTTCCTCTCTTGTTTTCTCTCTCTCCTTCTTCTCTCTCTCCTTCTCTCTCTCATTCTCCTTCTCTCTCTATCTCGTTCTCTCTCCTGTTCTTTCTCTCTTTCTCCTTCTCTCATTCTCTTTCTTATTCTCACTCTCAATCTCATACTTTCTCTCTCTCATTCTCTCGTCCTCTCTCTTGTTCCCTCTCTCTCATCCTCACTCTTCTCTCTCCTCTCTCTCATTCTCTCTCTCGTTCTCTCGTCCTGTCTCTGGTTCTCTCTCCTTTCTCTCGTTCTCTCTCTCTCTCTCATTCTTTCTCTCTTTCTCTCTCGTTCTCTCTCCTATATCTCGTTCTCTTTCTCTCTCTCTTGTTCTCTCTCTCTCATTCTTGCTCTCCCTCTCTCATTCTTGCTCTCTCTCTCTCTCTCTCATACTCTCTCGTCCTCTCTCTTGTTCCCTCTCTCTCATCCTCTCTTCTCTCTCCTCTCTCTTTCTTTCTCTCTCTGTCATTCTCTCTCTCTCTGTGGTTCTCTCTCTCCCCTCTCTCTCTCGTTCTCGTTGTCTCTCATTCTCTTTCTCTTTCTCTCTCTCTCTCTCGCTCTCGCTCTCTCATTCTCTCTCTCACACCTTCTTTCTCTCTCATTCTCTCTCCTCTATCTCATTCTTGCTCTCCCTTTCTCATTCTTCCTCTGTCTCTCTCATTCTCTCTCTCTCTCATTCTCTCTCTTGTTCTCTCTCTCGCTCTCTCTTGTTCTCTCTCTCATGTTATCTCTCTCATGTTATCTCTCTCTCGTTATCTCTCTTGTTATCTCTCTCTCGCCCTCTCTCATACTCACTCTCGTTCTCTTTCCCGTTCTCTCTCTCTCTTGTACTCTCTCTCGTTCTCTCTCTCGTTCTCTCTCTCGGTTGTTCTTTCTCTTGTTCTCTCTCTTTCTCGTTCTCTTGTTTGCTCTCTCTCTCGTTCTCTCTCTCTCGTTCTCTCTCATTTTCTCTTTTCCTCTCTCTCTCATTCTCTCTCCTCTCTCATTCTCTCTCTCATTCTCTCTCTCACGTTCTCCCTCTTGTTCTTTTTCTCTCATTCTCTCTCTCTCTGTGGTTCTCTCTTTCTCCTCTCTCTCTCGTTCTCTTTCTTACTCTCATTCTCTCTCTCTTTTCTCTCTCTCTCCTCTCCCTCTGGTTCTCTCTTGCTCGCTCTCTCTCTTGTTCTCTCTCTCTCTTGTTCTCTCTCTCTCTCTCGCTCTCTCGTTCTCACGTTCTCGTTCTCTCGTTCTCACGTTCTCGTTCTCTCTCTCTCTCGTAATCTCTCTTGTTCTTTCTCTCTCTCGTGTTATCTCTCTCGCTCTCTCCTGTTCTCTCTCTCTCCTCTCTCATTATCTCTCTCTCGTTCTCGCTTTCTCTCGTTCTCGCTCTCTCGTTCTCACCTTCTCTCGTTCTCGCTCTCTTTCTCGTTCTCGCTCTTTCTCTCGTTCTCACTCTTTCTCTCGTTCTCGCTCTCTCTCTTGTTCTCGCTCTCTCTCTCGTTCTCGCTCTCTCTCTCGTTCTCGCTCTCTCTCTCGTTCTCGTTCTCTCTCTCGTTCTCGCTCTCTCTCTCGTTCTCACTCTCTCTCGTTCTCGCTCTCTCATTCTCGCTCTCTCTCATTCTTGCGCTCTCTCTCACTCTCTTTCTCTCTCTTTCTTGTTCTCTTTCTCTTTCTCATCCTCCCTCTATCTCTCATTCTTCCTCTCTCTCTCGTTCTCTCTCGTACTCTCTCGCTTCGTTCTCTCTCGTTCTCTCTCTCTCTCTCTCGTTCTCTCTCTCGCTCATTCTCTCTCTATCTCGCTCGTTCTCTCTCTATCTCGCTCGTTCTCTCTCTATCTCGCTCGTTCTCTCTCTCTTGTTCTCTCTTTGTCTCTCTCATTCTCTTTTGTTCTCTCTCTCTCTCGTTTAGTGTTGAGCGAACCCGGACTGTAAAGTTCGGGTCCATACCGGACTTTAGGGTGTCCGTGCCCCGAACCCGATCCCGGACATTTCAAAAAAAGTCCGGGTTCGGTATTCGGGTATTTTGCGTGCCTTTTCTATAGCTGCAGGGCCACCAATCAACAAGCATTTTATTTGTTTGCCCTTAGAAGCCATCACAGCCATGCCTACTAATGGCATGGCTGTGATAGGCTAGTGCATCATGTGACCCAGCCTCTATATGAGCTGGAGTCTTGTATGCCGCATGTCGCATTTTCTCAGGCTAGTGTAGGGAGAGCATGCTACCGGCACTGTGAGGGACAGATTACCGATCTAATATGACCTCATCCTGCATTACAGACAGATTCCTGGCGGTGCTGTGAGGGGAAAGCTTGGCATTCTAAAACCATCTGATACTGGACTAGGTAGAGTTTACTAGTGCTATGAGGGATAGATTACCGATCTAATATCCTCTCATCCTCCATTACAGACAGGTTCCTGGCGGTGCTGTGAGGGGAAAGCTTAGCGTTCTAAAACCATCTGGTACTGGATTAGGTACAGTTTACTAGTGCTGTGAGGGACAGATTATTGTTCTAAAATCATCTCCTAGTTCTATAGGGAGAGGTTCCTGGCGGTGCTGTAAGGGACAGATTATTGTTCTAAAATCATCTCCTACTGCTATAGGGAGAGGTTTCTACTGGTGCTGTGAGGGACAGATTATTGTTCTAAAATCGTCTCCTAGTTCTATAGGGAGAGGTTCCTGCTGGTGCTGTGAGGGACAGATTATTGTTCTAAAATCATCTCCTAGTTCTATAGGGAGAGGTTCCTGCTGGTGCTGTAACGGACAGATTATTATTCTAAAATCATCACATACTGCTAGAGGGAGAGGTTCCTGCTGGTGCTGTGAGGGACAGATTATTGTTCTAAAATCATCACATACTGCTAGAGGGAGAGGTTCCTGCTGGTGCTGTGAGGGACAGATTATTATTCTCAAATCATCACTTACTGCTAGAGGGAAAGGTTCCTGCTGGTGCTGTGAGGGACAGATTATTGTTCTAAAATCATATCATACTGGTGTAGGGAGAGGTTCCTGCTGCTGGTGTGAGCGGTGCATTTCTTGCACAAAAATAAAGTGTGTCTACGTTGGTTTCCAAAAAAAAAAAAGAATTATTTTTTAAATTTTTTTTATTAATAAATAGTGCTACATAGTACATTTGCGGCCAGAATGAGGAGAGCGTCAAATAAGGGACGTGGTCATGGTCGCGGTGCTGCTGGTGTTGGTGAAGTTCCTGTTGCAAGGAGAGGACGTGGTCGATTTGTGCCAGCTACACGCACAAGTGAAACACCTTCTTCAGGTGCGAGTAGCTGACAGAACTTTCAACGTTATATGGTAGGCTCGAATGCCGCTCAACAAATGGTGAGGCCATAACAAGTACAGGCTATTGTAGATTGGGTGGGAGACAATGCCTCCAGTTCCTTCACATTGTCTCCCACCCGGTCCCTTGATGAAAGCTCAGAGTTGGCACCTGAACCCCATGTCCATCTGCCTTTCACCTCAGCCCCTTGTAAATCAGCCAAGCAGTCTGTGCCCCAAGTCATGCAACAGTCTCTTATGCTTTTTGACGACGTTCCTGATGTGCTTTCCATGGGCCATCCACATAGCCCTGCCCCAGAAGTGGAAGACATTGAGTGCACCGATGCCCAACCACTTCTGTTGCAGGATGAGGACATGGAAACACCAGCGCAGCACATCTCTGATGATGACGAAACACAGGTGCCAATTGCTGCAGCTTTCCACAGTGTGCAGACTGACAAGGAGGGCAGTGGTGAAGGGTGGGTGGAAGATGATGTGGAGGAGGATGATGAGGTCCTAGACCCCACATGAAATGAGGGTAATGCGAGTGACGTGTGCAGTTTGGAGGAAGTGGTGGTGGTCACACAGAGGCACCAGCACAGCAAAAGAGGAAGCAGGTTGCAAAAGCGGAGCAAGCGTCCCCTAGACAGCAGGCCTACTACTACCCACACCGCACCCAGGGACCTAGCACACCAAAGGCAGCTCAAAGGTATTCCCTGGCGTGGCTGTTTTTCAGACAATGTGCTGACGACAAGACACGAGTGGTTTGCACACTGTGCAATGAGAGCCTGAAGCGAGGCATAAATGTTCTAAACCTGAGCACAACCTGCATGACCAGGCATCTAAATTCAAAGCACTTGCTGCAGTGGAATAAGTACCTCAAAATCCAAGAAAGGTCACGGCCTCCTGCTTCCTCTTCTGCTGCTGCCTCGGCCTCTTCCTCCACCTCTACAGTGCCAGTGTCACCTGCCACC
>BLSH010115257.1:1195988-1214924 GCA_018402905.1 Glandirana rugosa
TCCTCCACCATCTCCTCCTCCTCCTTCGCGTCATCCTCCTCCTCCGTTGTCCTCCGTTTCTCTTTACGGGACGTTAGGAGCCACCGCCTTCCTGTACGCGGTTTGCCGATCGGCGGAGTCCGGGTGGGCGATGATGTAAACGGGTCACACGTCAATCGCTCTATATCGTAGGGACGGGCACGAACGACCAGGTGCATAGTCGTGGACACGGACAGTTTTAAAAACCTGATGGCGGTGTCTGTCCCACAGTACATGGTTCCCAGCCGCCACTACTTTTCCAGGCGAGCCATCCCTTCCCTGCACAAACAAGTCCGGGACGAGATCAAGTGTGCACTGCGCAACGCCATCTGTGTCAAGGTCCACATAACCACTGATACGTGGACCAGCAAGCACGGGCAGGGATGCTATATCTCGCTAACTGCACACTGGGCAAATGTAGTAGCGGGTGGGCCTGAGGCGGCTAGCCGTTTGGCGCATGTCCTTCCGCCACCGAGGATTGCAGGGCATTTCTCTTTGCCTCCTGTTGCCTCCTCCTCCTACTGCGCTTCCTCCTCCTCCTCTACCACCTCCTCACTCGCTCAGTGTAACACCTTCACCACCAACTTCAGCATATCCATGGGGAAACGACAGCAGGCTGTTTTAAAACTGATATGTTTGGGGGATAAACCCCACACTGCGCAGCAGCTGTGGATGGGCATTGAACAACAGACCGATGAGTGGTTGTTGCCACTGAGCCTCAAGCCCGGCCTGGTGGTGTGCGATAATGGGCGAAATCTCATAGCAGTTCTGGGCCTAGCCGGTTTGACACACATCCCTTGCCTGGCGCATGTGCTGGATTTGGTGGTGCAGAAATTAAAAAAAAAACTACCCGGATATGTCGGAGCTGCTGCAGAAAGTGCGGGCCGTCTGTGCGTGCTTTCTGTGTTCTTACCCTGCTGCTGCTCGCCTGTCTGCGCTGCAGTGGAACTTCGGCCTTCCTGCTCACCGCCTCCTATGCGACGTGCCCACAAGGTGGAACTCCACCTTGCACATGCTGGAGAGACTGTGCAAGCAACAGCAGGCGATAGTGGAGTTTCAGCTGCAGCATGCACGGGTCAGTCGCTCTGTGGAACAGCACCACTTCACCACTGAGTGGGCCTCCATGCGAGACCTGTGTACCATATTGCGGTGTTTCGAGTACTCCATTAACATGGCCAGTGCCGATGACGCTGTTCTCAGCGTTGCTATCCCACTTCTATGTCTCCTTGAAAAAACACTTCAGGCGATAATGGAAGAGGATGTGGCACAGGAAGAAGAGGAGGAGGAAGAGGGGTCATTTCCACGGATATCAGGCCAGTCATTCACAAGTGGCTCGGAGTGTGGGTTCCTGCACCAGCATAGGCCAAGTAAAACAATTTCAAGCCAGGGCATAGTTCTGGAGGAGGAGGAGGAACCGTGTTCACAGCAGGGTGGCACCCAACGCAGCTCCTGGGCATCACTGGATCGTGGCTGGGGGGATACGGAGGACACAGATGATACACCTCCCACAGAGGACAGCTTGTCTTTGCCTCTGGGCAGCCTGGCACACATGAGCGACTACATGCTGCAGTGCCTGCTCAACGACAGCCGAGTTGCCCACATTTTAACTTGTGCCGATTACTGGGTGGCCACCCTGCTGGGTCCCCGTTACAAGGACAACATGCCGTCCTTAATTCCCCCACTGGAGCGTGATCGGATGATGCGTGACTGCAAGTGCACGCTGGTAGACACGCTGCTGAAGGCATTCCCAAATGACACAGGGGGGCTCTGTGGAAGCACAAGGCGGAGGAAGAGGTCGCCAACGCAGCTGTGGCATCGCCAGCACCTCAGAAGGCAGGGTTAGCATGGCCGAAATGTGAAAAAGCTTTGTCAGCAGCATGCCACAACAAACAGGACCACCAACTGATAGGCAACGTCTTAGCAGGAGGCAGCATTTCAGCAACATGGTGGAACAGTATGTGTGCACACGCCTACACGTACTGACTGATGGGTCTGCCCCATTCAACTTCTGGGTCTCCAAATTGGGCACATGGCCTGAGCTTACCCTTTATGCCTTGGAGGTGCTGGCCTGCCCTGCAGCCAGTGTATTGTCTGAATGTGTGTTTAGCACGGCAGGGGGCATTAACACAGACAAGCGCAGCCAACGTGGACAAGCAAACGTTTATTAAAATGAACCAGGCATGGATCCCACAAGACTTGTCTGTACCTTGTGCAGAATAGACATTTAGACTGGCCTCACACAGCCATTGGTATACTTGTTTTTTTTTTTTAATATGTCTCAATATTTTGGGGGCTACCCCGATCACAAAAAAAAAACAAACGAAAATCAGTGTTGGCTACCTCCTCAATACGCCACGGTCACGGCCTAGTCGACCTCTAGGCTCCTACTCCACATCCACCACCTCCTCCCATTTTTATTTTTTTTATGTTCTTATGATTTTAAGTTATTTCCCTATCCGCTTTTGTTTGCAGGGCGCTTGTCCTACTCTTACCCACATTTTGCTTCCTTTTACAGCCCTCTAGCCCTCTAGCCCTTTCCAGGACTTTTTTACAGCCATTTTTGTGCCCAAAAGTTCGGGTCACCATTGACTCTCTCTCTCGTTTTCTCTCTCGTCCTCCCTCTCTCTCATTCTCTCACTCATTCTCTCTCTCATTCTTCCTCTCTCTCTCTCGCTCATTCGCTCGTTCGCAGTCTCTCTTGTTCTCTCACTCTCATCTCTCTTACTCGCTCTTTCTTTCTCTCTCTTTCTCGTTCTCTCTCATTCGTGTTCTCTCTCTCTTGTTCTCTCACTCGTTCACTCTCTCTCATTCTTGTTCTCTCTCTCTCTTGTTCTCTCACTCGTTCTCTCTCTCGCTCTCATTCTTTCTCCTCCCTCTCTCTTGTTCTCTCTCTCTCTTTCTCTTGCTCTCTTTCTCTCGCTCTCTCGTTCTCTCTCTCCTACTCTCACTCTCTCTCTAGTTCTCTCTCTCGTTCTTTCTCTCGCGCTCATTCTCTCTCTTTCTCGTTCTCTCTCTCTCGTTCTCCCTCTCTTGTTTTCTCTCTCTAGTTCTCTCTCTCTTGTTCTCTCCCTCTCTTGTTCTCTCTCATTCTCTTTCTTGTTCTCTCTTTCTCTTTCATTCTCTCTCTCTCTCTCGTTCTCTCTCATGTTCTCTCTCTCTCTCTCTCTCCTGTTCTCTCTCTCATTCTCTCTTTTTCTCTCTTTTCTCTTTCTCTCTCGTTCTCTCATTCACTCTCTCTCTCATTCTCTCTCTCTCTCGTTCTCTCTCATTCTTGCTCTCTTTCTCATACTCTCTCTCGTTTTCTCTCTCTCTTGCTCTCATTTTCTCGTTCGCTCTCTCTCTCATTCTCTCTCTCTCTCGTTCTCTCTCGTTCTCGCTCTCATTCTAGCTCTCTTTGCTCTTGCTCTCTCTCATTCTAGCTTTTTGTTCTTGCTCTCTCTCTCTCTCTCTCTCTTGCTCATTCTCTCTCTCTCATTCTTTCTCTGTGATTCTCTCTCTCTCATTCTCTCTTGGTTTCTCTCTCACTCTCTCGTTCTCTCTCTCATTGTCTCTCTCTTTCTCGCTTTTGTTCTCTCTCTTTCTCTCTCTCTCTCGTTCTCTCTCTTGTTCTCTCTCGTTCTATCTCTCATTCTATCTCTCTCCCTCTCTCTCTCTCTCGTTTTCCCTCCCTCTCTCTCTTGTTCTCCCTCTCTCTCTCTCTCGTTCACCCTCTCTCTCTCTTGTTCTCCCTCTCTCTCTCTTGTTCTCCCTCTCTCTCTCTCGTTCTCCCTCTCTATCGTTCTCCCTCTCTATCGTTCTCTCTCTCTCTCGTTCTCCCCCTCTCTCTCGTTCTCCTCTCTCTCTCTCTCGTTCTCCCTCTCTCTCTCTCGTTCTCCCTCTCTCTCTCTCGTTCTCCCTCTCTCTCTCGTTCTCCCTCTCTCTTTTTCTTTCTCTCTCTCTTGCTTGCTCTCTCTCCCTCTCATTCTCTAGTTCGCTCTCTCGTTCTTGCTCTCTCATTCTCTCTCTCTTGCTCGCTCTTTCTCTCTCATTCTCTCTTTCATTCTTGTTCTCTCTTGTGTTCCCTCACTCTCTCTTTCACTTTCTCCCTCTCTCTTGTTTTCTCTCTCTCTCTTTCTCCCACTCTCTCGTTCTCTCACTCTCTCGTTCTCTCACTCTCTTGTTCTCTCACTCTCTTTCTCTCTCTTGTACTCTCTCACTCTTTTCTCTCTCTCATTCTTTCTTTTTTGTTCTCTCTCGTTCTTCTCTCTCTCTCTCTTTTGTTCTCTCCCTCTCTCATTCTCTTTCTTGTTCTCTCTCTCGATCTCTCTCTTTCATTCTCTCTCTTGTTCTCTCCCTCTCTTGTACTCTCTCTCGTTCCCCTTCTCTCTCTCATTCTCTCTCTCTCGTTCTCCCTCTTGTTCTCTCACTCTCTCTTTCTCGTTCTCTCTCTCGTTCTCTCTCTCATACTCTCTCACTCGTACTCTCTCTGCCATTCTCTCTCTATCTCGTTTTCTCTTTTTTTCTTTCTCTCTTATTCTCTCTCTCTCATTCTCTAGCTCTCTTATTCTCTCTCTCTCTCTGGTTCTCTCTCCCTCTTATTCTCTCTTATTATTTCTCTTGTTATTTCTCATTATTTCTCTTGCCCTCTCTCTCTCTCTCGTTCTCTCTCTCTCCCGTTCTCTCTCTCTCTCTCCTCTCTCTCGTTCTCTCTCTCTCTCTCCTCTCTCTCATTCTTTCTCTCTCCCGTTCTCTCTCTCTCATACTGTCTTTCTTTCGTACTTTCTCTCGTACTCTGTCTTTCATACTCTCTCTCGTTTTCTCTTTCCCTCTTGTTCTCTCATTCGCGCTCTCTCTTGTTCGCTCACTCTTGTGATCTCTCTCTCATTCTCTCTCTCTCTCTTTTTCTCTCACTCTCTCTTTCTCTCTCTCGTTCTCTCTCTCTCATTCTCCCTCTCTCGTTCTCTCTCTCATTCTCTCTCTCATTCTCCCTCTCTCGTTCTCCCTCTCTCGTTCCCCCTCTCTTGTTCTCCCTCTCTCTCTCATTCTCTCTCTCCCTCATTCTCTCTTTCTCGTTCTCGCTCTCTCTCATTCTAGCTTTCTTTGTTCTTGCTCTCTCTCATTCTAGTGCTTTGTTCTTGCACTCTCTCTCTCTCTTGCTCGTTCTCTCTCTCTCTCGTTCTTTCTCTGTGGTTCTCTCTCTCTCTCTCTTTGTTACTCTCTCATTCTCTCTTTTGTTCTCTTGTTCTCTCTCTCTTGTTCTATCTCCCTCTCTCTCTCTTTCTCGTTCTATCTCTCTCCCTCTCCCCTCTCTCTCTCCCTCTCTCATTCTCGCTCTTTCATTCTCTCTCTCTCTCTCTTGCTTGCTCTTTTTCTCTTGTTCTCTCTCTCTCATTCTTGTTCTCTCTCTCTCTTGTGTTCTCTCTCTCTCTTTCACTTTCTCCCTCTCTCTTGTTCTCTCTTTCTCTCTCTCGTTCTCTCACTCTCTTGTTCTCTCACTCTTTCTCTCTCTTGTACTCTCATTCCTCTCTCGTTCTCTCCCTCTCTTGTACTCTCTCTCTCTCTCTCGTTCCCCTTCACTCTCTCGTTCTCGCTCTTGTTCTCTCTCTATCTTGTTTTCTCTCTTTTTCTCTTTCTCTCTTATTCTCTCTCTCTCGTTCTCTCTCGCTCTCTCGTTCTCTCGCTCTCTCTCGTTCTCTCGCTCTCTTTCATTCTCTCGCTCTCTCTCATTCTCTCTCTCGCTGTCTCTCTCTTGTTCTCATTTGTTCTCTCTCGTTCTCCATCTCATTCTCCCTCTCTCTCTCTCTCTCTTGTTCTCCCTCACTCTTGTTCTCTATCTCATCCTCTCTCACTCTCTCTCGTACTCTCGCTCATTCTCTCTCTCTCTCTCGTTACCTCTCTTATCTCTCTTATTATCTCTCTCATTATTTCTCTTGTTCTCTCTCTTTCTCTCTCTCACTCTCTCTCCTCTCTCTCTCGTTCTTTCTCTCTCCCGTTCTCTCTCTCTCATTCTCTCTCATTTTTTCTCTCTCTTTAGTACTTTCTCTCGTACTCTCTCTCTCTCTCTCATTTTCTCTTTCTCTCTCGTTCTCTCATTCACTCTCTCTCTTGTTCGCTCACTCTTGTGTTCTCTCTCTCTCTCTCTCTCGTTCTCTCGCTCTCTCTCATTCTCTCACTCTCTCTCATTCTCTCTCTTGCTGTCTCTCTCGTTCTCTCTCTCTCTCTCTCGTTCTCCCTCACTCTTGTTCTCTATCTCATTCTCTCTCACTCTCTCTCGTACTCTCTCGCTCATTCTCTCTCTCTCGTTCTCTCTCTCTCTCGCTCTCTTTCAATCTCTCGTTTGCTCTCTCTCTCCCTCACTCTTTCTCTCTCTCCCTCCCTCACTCTTTCTCTCTCTCCCTTGCTCTTTCTCTCTCATTTCTCTCTCATTCTCGTTCTCTCTCATTCTCGCTCTCTCATTCTCTGTCCTCTATCTAGTTCTCTCTCTCGTTCTCACTCTGTCTTGTTCTCGTTCTTTCTCTCTCTCACACTCTATCTCTCTTTCTCGTTCTCTCTCTCTCTCTCTCATTCTCTCTCTTGTTCTCTCATGCTCTCTTTCTCACTCTCTTGTTCTCTCACTCTCTTGTTCTCTCTCTCTCTCTTGCTCGCTCTTTCTCTCTCGTTCTCTCTCTCATTCTTGTTCTCTCTCGTTCTCTCTCTCTTTCACTTTCTCCCTCTTGTTCTCTTTCTCTCATTCTTTCTTTCTCGTTCTCTCTCGTTCTCCTTTTCTCTCTCGTGCTCTCATTTTCTTTCTTGTTCTCTCTCTCGATCGATCTCTTTCATTCTCTCTCTCTCTCTCGTTCTCTCCCTCTCTTGTACTCTCTCTCGTTCCCTCTCTCTCATTCTCTCTCTGTTGTTCTCTCTCTCTCGTTTTCTCTCTCTCATTCCCCTCTCTCTCGTTCTCCCTCTTGTTCTCTCGCTCTCTCATTCTCTCTCGTTCTCTCTCTCTCATAATCTCTCTGCCGTTCTCTCTCTATCTCGTTTTAGCTCTCTTTTTCTCTTTCTCTCTTATTCTCTCTCTCTCTCATTCTCTAGCGCTCTCTTATTCTCTCTCTCTTTCTCTCTCCCTCTTATTCTCTCTCTCTTGTTACCGCTCTCTCTTTCTCTCTCTCTTTCTCTCACTCTCTCGTTCTCTCACTCTCTTGTTCTCTCACTCTCTTTCTCTCTCTTGTACTCTCTCATTCTCTCTCTCGTTCTCTCCCTCTCTTGTACTCTCTCTCTCTCGTTCCCCTTCACTCTCTCGTTCTCGCTCTTGTTCTCTCTCTCTCTCTCGTTTTCTCTCTCTCTCGTTCTCCCTCTTGTTCTCTCTTTCTCACTCTCTTTCTCTCACTCTCTCGTTCTCTCTCTCATTCTTGTTCTCTCTCTTGTGTTCTCTCTCTCTCTCTCTTTCACTTTCTCTTACTCTTTCTCTCTCTTGTACTCTCTCTTTTCTCTCTCTCATTCTTTCTTTCTTGTTCTCTCTCGTTCTCCTTTTCTCTCTCGTGCTCTCATTCTCTTTCTTGTTCTCTCTCTCGATCGATCTCTTTCATTCTCTCTCTCTCTCTCTCGTTCTCTCCCTCTCTTGTACTCTCTCTCGTTCCCCTTCTCTCTCGTTTTCTCTCTCTCTCATTCTCTCTCTCTTGTTCTCTCTCTCTCATTTTCTCTCTCTCATTCCCTCTCTCTCTCTCGTTCTCCCTCTTGTCCTCTCACTCTTTCTCGCTCTCTCATTCTCTCCCTCCCTCTCGTTCTCTCTCTCCCTCTCGTTCTCTCTCTCTCTCATACTCTCTCTGCCGTTCTCTCTATCTCGTTTTCGCTCTCTTTTTCTCTTTCTCTCTTATTCTCTCTCTCTTTCTCTAGCGCTCTCTTATTCTCTCTCTCGTTCTCTCGTTTACCTCTCATCTCTCTTGTTATCTCTCATTATTTCTCTTGTTCTCTCTCTCGTTCTCTCTCTCTCCCATTCTCCCTCTCTCTCTCTCGTACCCTCTCTCTTTCGTACTTTCTCTCGTACTCCCTCTCTTTCGTACTCTCTCTCTCGTTTTCTATTTCTTTGGTTTTCTCTTGTTCTCTCATTTGCTCTCTCTTGTTCGCCCACCCTTGTGATCTCTCTCTCGTTTTCTCTCGCTCTCTCGTTTTCTCTCTCTCATTCTCTCTCTTGCTGTCTCTCTCTCGTTCTCCCTCTCTCGTTCTCGCTCTCTCTCATTCTAGCTCTCTTTGTTCTTGCTCTCTCTCATTCTAGCTATCTGTGATTTTGCTCTCTCTCTCTCTTGCTTGTTCTCTCTCTCTCTCGTTCTTTCTCTGTGGTTCTCTCTCTCTCTCTCATTCTCTCTCGGTTTCTCTCTCACTTTGTCTCGTTCTCTCTCTCTCTTTCTCGCCTCTTTCATTCTCTTTTGTTCTCTTGTTCTCTCTCTCTCATTCTCTCTCTTGTTCTCTCTCTCTCGTTCTCCCTCTCTCTCTTTCTTCCTCTCTCTCTTGTTCTCCCTCTCTCTCTTTTTCTTTCTCTCTCTCTCTCTCGCTCATTCTCTCTCCCTCTCATTCTCTAGTTCGCTCTCTTGTTCTCTATCTCTCTCATTCTTGCTCTCTCATTCTCTCTCTCTTGCTTGCTCTTTGTCTCTTGTTCTCTCTCTCATTCTTGTTCTCTCTTGTGTTCTCTCTCTCTTTCTCGTTCTCTCTCTCTTTCACTTTCTCCCTCTCCCTTTCTCTCACTCTCTCGTTCTCTCACTCTTTCTATCTCTTGTACTCTCTCACTCTTTTCTCTCTCTCATTCTTTCTTTCTCGTTCTCTCTCGTTCTCTCCCTCTCTCAATCCCTCTTTCATTCTCTCTCTCGTTCTCTCCCTCTCTTGTACTCTCTCTCTCTCATTCCCCTTCTCTCTCTTGTTCTCTCTCTCTCATTCTCTCTCTCTCTCGTTCTCCCTCTTGTTCTCTCTCTCTCTTTTTCGCTCTCTCATTCTCGCGTTCTCTCTCTCTCTCTCGTTCTATCTTGTTCTCTCTCTCTTACTCTCTCTCTCGTACTTTCTCTCTCTCATACTCTCTCTATCGTTCTCTCTCTATCTTGTTTTCTCTCTTTTTCTCTTTCTCTCTTATTCTCTCTCTCTGGTTCTCTCTCGCTCTCTCGTTCTCTCACTCTCTTTCATTCTCTCGCTCTCTCTCATTTTCTCTCTTGCTGTCTCTCTCTCGTTCTCTTTTGTTCTCTCTCGTTCTCCCTCTCATTCTCCCTCTCTCTCTCTCTCTCTCTCTCTCATTCTCCCTCACTCTTGTTCTCTATCTCATTCTCTCTCACTCTCTCTCGTACTCTTGCTCATTCTCTCTCTCTCTCTCTCGTTACCTCTCTTGTTATCTCTCTCATTATTTCTCTTGTTCTCTCTCTCATTCTCTCTCTCACTCTCTCTCCTCTCTCTCTCTCGTTCTTTCTCTCTCCCGTTCTCTCTCTCTCATTCTCTCTCATTTTTTCTCTCTCTTTAGTACTTTCTCTCGTACTCTCTCTCTCTTGTTTTCTCTTTCTCTCTCGTTCTCTCATTCGCTCTCTCTTGTTCGCTCACTCTTGTGTTCTCTCTCTCTCTCTCGTTCTCTCACTCTCTCTCGTTCTCTCTCTTGCTGTCTCTCTCTCTCGCTCTCTTTTGTTCTCTCTCTCTCTCGTTCTCCCTCTCTCTCTCGTTCTCTCTCTCTGGTTCTCCCTCACTCTTGTTCTCTATCTCATTCTCACTCTCTCTCGTACTCTCTCGCTCATTCTCTCTCTCGTTCTCTCTCTCTCGCTCTCTTTCAATCTCTCGTTTGCTCTCTCTCTCCCTCACTCTTTCTCTCTCTCCCTCGCTCTTTCTCTCTCTCCCTCGCTCTTTCTCTCTCATTTTCTCTCTCTCTCTCTCATTCTCGCTCACGATCTATCTCTCTCATTCTCGCTCTCTCATTCTCTGTCCTCTATCTAGTTCTCTCTCTCGTTCTCACTCTGTCTTGTTCTCGTTCTTTCTCTCTCTCACACTCTCTATCTCTCTTTCTCGTTCTCTCTCTCTCATTCTCTCTCTTGTTCTCTCTCTCTCATTCTCTCTCTCTCTCGTTCTCCCTCTTGTTCTCTCACGCTCTCTTTCTCACTCTCTCGTTCTCTCACTCTCTCGTTCTCTCTCTCTCTTGCTCGCTCTTTCTCTCTCGTTCTCTCTCTCATTCTTGTTCTCTCTCGTTCTCTCTCTCTCTCTCTTTCACTTTCTCCCTCTCGTTCTCTCTCTCTCATTCTTTCTTTCTCGTTCTCTCTCATTCTCCTTTTCTCTCTCGTGCTCTCACTTTCTTTCTTGTTCTCTCTCTCAATCGATCTCTTTCATTCTCTCTCTCTCGTTCTCTCCCTCTCTTGTACTCTCTCTCGTTCCCCTTCTCTCTCTCTCATTCTCTCTCTCTTGTTCTCTCTCTCTCTCGTTTTCTCTCTCTCATTCCCCTCTCTCTCGTTCTCCCTCTTGTTCTCTCGCTCTCTCATTCTCTCTCGTTCATAATCTCTCTGCCGTTCTCTCTCTATCGTTTTAGCTCTCTTTTTCTCTTTTTCTCTTATTCTCTCTCTCTCATTCTCTAGCGCTCTCTTATTCTCTCTCTCGTTCTCTCTCCCTCTTATTCTCTCTCTCGTTACCTCTCATCTCTCTTGTTATCTCTCATTATTTCTCTTGTTCTCTCTCTCGTACTGTCTCTCTCTCTCTCGTTCTCTCTCTCCCGTTCTCCCTCTCTCTCTCTCGTACCCTCTCTCTTTCGTACTTTCTCTCGTACTCTCTTTCGTACTCTCTCTCTCGTTTTCTGTTTCTCTTGTTCTCTCATTTGCTCTCTCTTGTTCGCTCACTCTTGTGATCTCTCTCTCATTCTCTCGCTCTCTCGTTCTCTCTCTCTCATTCTCTCTCTTGCTGTCTCTCTCTCGTTCTCCCTCTCTCTCTCGTTCTCTCTCTTTTGCTCTCATTTTCTCATTCTCTCTCTCGTTCTCTCTCTCTCTTGTTCTCGCTCTCTCTCATTCTAGCTCTCTTTGTTCTTGCTCTCTCTCATTCTAGCTATCTGTGATCTTGCTCTCTCTCTCTCGCTTCTTCTCTCTCTCTTCTTTCTCTGTGGTTCTCTCTCTCTCTCTCTCTCTCTCTCATTCTCTCTTGGTTTCTCTCTCACTCTGTCTCGTTCTCTCTCTCTCTTTCTCGTTGTCTCTCTCATTCTCTCTTTTGTTCTCTTGTTCTCTCTCTCTTGTTCTCTCTCCCTCACTCTCTCGTTCTCCCGCTCTCTTTCTTCCTCTCTCTCTCTCGTTCTTCCTCTCTCTCTTTTCTTTCTCTCTCGCTCGTTCTCTCTCCCTCTCATTCTCTAGTTCGCTCTCTCGTTCTCTCTCTCTCGATCTCTGTCATTCTCGCTCTCTCATTCTCTCGCTCTTTCTCTCTTGTTCTCTCTCTCATTCTTGTTCTCTCTTGTGTTCTCTCTCTCTTTCTCGTTCTGTCTCTCTTTCACTTTCTCCCTCTCTCTTGTTCTCTCTTTCTCTCACTCTCTCTTTCTCTCTTGTACTCTCTCTCTTTTCTCTCTCTCATTCTTTCTTTCTCGTTCTCCTTCTCTCTCTCATTCTCTCCCTCTCTCAATCTCTCTTTCATTCTCTCTCTCGTTCTCTCCCTCTCTTGTACTCTCTCTCTCTCGTTCTCTCTCTCATTCTCTCTCTTGTTCTCTCTCTCTAGTTTTCTCTCTCTCATTCTCTCTCTCTCTCGATCTCCCTCTTGTTTTCTCGCTCTCTCGTTCTCTCTCTCTCTCTCTCTCTCTCTCGTTCTATCTTGTTCTCTCTCTCTTACTCTCTCTCGTATTTTCTCTCTGTCGTACTTTCTCTGTCGTTCTCTCTCTATCTCGTTTTCTCTCTTTTTCTCTCTCGTTCTCTCAATCTCTCTCGCTCTCTCTCGTTCTCTCGCTCTCTCTCATTCTCTCTCTTGCTGTCTCTCTCATTCTCTTTTGTTCTCTCTCTCTCGTTCTCCCCCTCTCTCTCTCTCATTCTCTCTCTCGTTCTCCCTCACTCTTGTTCTCTATCTCATTCTCTCTCTCTCTCGTTACCTCTCTTATTATCTCTCTTGTTATCTCTCTCATTCTCTCTCTCTCGTTCTTTCTCTCTCCCGTTCTCTCTCGTTTTTTCTCTCTCCCGTTCTCTCTCGTTTTTTCTCTCTCCCGTTCTCTCTCGTTTTTTCTCTCTCTTTCGTACTTTCTCTCGTACTCTCTCTCTTTCGTACTCTCTCGCTCGTTTTCTCTTTCTCTCTCGTTCTCTCGCTCTCTCTCATTCTCTCTCTTGCTGTCTCTCTCTCGTTCTCTCTTTTGTTCTCTCTCTCTCGTTCTCCCTCTCTCTCTCTCATTATCCCTCACTCTTGTTCTCTATCTCATTCTCTCTCACTCTCTCTTGTACTCTCTCGCTCATTCTCTCTCTCTCTTGTTCGCTCTCTCTCTCTCGCTCTCTTTCAATCTCTCGTTTGCTCTCTCTCTCCCTCACTTTCTCTCTCTCCCTCGCTCTTTCTCTCTCATTTTCTCTCTCTCTCGTTCTCGCTTGCGCTCTCTCTCTCATTCTCGTTCTCTCTCATTCTCGCTCTCTCATTCTCTGTCCTCTATCTAGTTCTCTCTCTCATTCTCGCTCTGTCTTGTTCTCGTTCTTTCTCTCTCTCACACTCTCTATCTCGTTCTCTATCTCTCTTTCTCTCTCTCCCATTCTCTCTCTCTCTCTTGCCCTCTCTTGTTCTCTCTCTCGTGTTATCTCTCTCTCTCTCATTATCTCTCTTTCTCTCATTATCTCTCTTTTTATATCATTATCTCTCTTGTTATCTCATTATCTCTCGCCCTCTCTCTCTTTCTCTCTCTCTTATTCTCTCTCTCCCGCTCTCTCCCTCTCATCCTCTCTCTCATTCTCTCTCCTCTCTCTCATTCTCTCTCTCACTCATTCTCTCTCTCAATATCTCCTCTATCTAGTTCTCTCTCGTTTCCTCTCTCTCGTTCTTGCTTTCTCTCGTTCTCTCTTTCATACCCTCTCTCGTTCTCGCCCTCTCTCGTTCTCGCCCTCTCTCGTTCTCGCCCTCTCTCGTTCTCGCCGTCTCTCGTTCTCGCCATCTCTCGTTCTCACCCTCTCTCGTTCTCGCTCTCTCTCTCTCTCTCTTGTTCTCTCTCTTTCTCTCATGTTATCTATCTCTTTATCTCTCTCGCCCTCTCTCTCTCATTCTCACTCTCGTTCTCTCTCTCTCTCCTCTCTCCTTCTCTCACTCTCCCATTTTCTTTCATTCTCTCTCTCCCTCATACTCTTTCTCCTTCTCTCTCTCTCTCTTTTCGTACTCCCTCTCTCTAGTACTCTCACTCTCTTGTTCTCACTCTCGTTTTCTCTTTCTCTTTTATTCTCTCGTTCGCTCACTCTAGTTCACTCTCTCTCGTTATCTCTCTCTTATTCTCTCTCGTTCTCTCTCTCTCTGTTGTTCTCTTGCTCTCTCTCTCGTTCTCTTTCTCGTTCACTCTCTCTTGTTCTCTCTCGCGCGTTATCTCTTTCTCTCTCTCTTTCTCTCTCTCGTTCTCTCTCTCGTTCTCTCTCTCTCTCTCGTTTTCTGTCTCTCGTTCTCTCTCTCTCTCATTCTCTCTCTATCTCATTCTCTTTCTCGTGCTCCCTCTCTTTTTCTCTCTCTCTCATTCTCTCTCTCTCTTTCTCGTTCTCACTCTCATTTTCTCTCTCTTTCATTCAATCTCTCCTTTTCTCTCTGTTCAATCTTTCTCTCTTTCTCCCTCTCTTCTCTCTCTCTCTCTCTCTCTCTCATTCTCTCTCTCTCTCTCTCTCTCTCTGTCTCTCTCTCTCTCTCTCTCTCTCTGTGTCTCTCTCTCTCTCTCTCTGTCTCTCTCTCTCATTCTCCCTCTCGTTGTCTCCCTCTCGCTCTCTCTTTTTCTCACTCTCTCTCTTTCATTCTCTTACTCTCTCGTTTTCTATTTCTCTATCTATTTCTCTCTCTCTCTCACTCTCTCTTGTTCTCTCTCTCTTGTGTTATCTCTCTCTCGTTATCTCTCTTGTTATCTCTCTCATTATCTCTCTCACCCTCTCTCTCTTGTTCTCGCTCTCTCATTTTCTCTCTCTGTTGTCCTCTCTCTCATTCTCTCTCCTCTCTCTCATTCTCTCTCACTCATTCTCTCTCTCATTATCTCCTCTATTTAGTTCTCTCTCTCGTTTTCTCTCTCCCGTTTTCTCTCTCTCTCGTTCTCTCTCTCTCTCTTTCTCATGTCATCTCTCTCTCTCGTTATCTTTTTCGCCCTCTCTTTCTCGTCCTCTCTCTCCTCTCTCTCGTTCTCTCTTTCTCTCCCATTCTCTCTCTCTTACTCTCTCTCTCATACTCTCTTGTACTCCCTCTCTCTCATACTCTCTCGTTTTCTCTTTCTCTTTTGTTCTCTCGTTCGCTCTCTCTAGTTCGCTCTCTCTCATTTGCTCTCTCATTCGCTCTCTCTCTCTCGTACCCTCTCTCTCTCTCATTCTCACTCTCATTTTCTCTCGCTCTCTTTCGTTCAATCTCGCCTTTGCTCTCTGTTGTTCAATCTCTCTCTCATTCTCCCTCTCTCTTGTTCCCTCTCTCTCATTTTCTCTCTCAGTCTCTCTCACTCTCTCTCTCTCATTCTCTCTCTCATTTTCTCTCTCTCATTCCTGTTCTCTCTCTCGTTCTCCCTCTCTCTCGTTCTCCCGCTCTCTTTTTCTCTCTCATTTTCTCTATCTCGCTGTCTCTCTCTCATACTCTCTCTGTCTCATTCTCTCTCTCTCTCTCTTGTTCTCTCTCTCATTCCTTCTCTCTCGTTCCCCCTCTCTCTCTCATTCTCTCTCTTGTTCTCTCTCTCTCTTACTCTTTCTCGTTCTTTCTCTCTCTCATACTCTCACTCTCTCGTTCTCACTCTCTCTAACTCTCGTTTGTACTCTCTCTGGCTCCCTCGTTATCTATTATCTCTCTCGCCCTCTCTCTCTCTCTCTTGTTCTTTCTCTCTCTTACTCTCTGTCGTTCTCTCTCTCTTTTTCTCTCTCTCCCTTGTTCTCTCTTTGCTCGCTCTCTCTCATTCGCTCTCTCTCGTTATCTCTCTCTTGTTCTCTCTTCTCACGTTCTCTTTCTCTCTCGCTCTCTCATATTCTTTCTCTCTCGTTCTCTCTCTCTCTCTCATTCTATCTTTTGTTCTCTCACTCTCTCTTGTTCTCTCACTCTCATTTTCTCTCTCTCTCTTTCGTTCAATCTCTCCTTTGCTCTCTGTTCAATCTCTCTCTCATTCTCCCTCTCTCTTGTTCTCTCTCTCTCATTTTCTCTCTGTCTCTCTCATTCTCTCTCTCTCTCATTCTCGCTCTCTCTCTCTCTCTCTCTCATTCTCTCTCTCTCATTCTCTCTTTCGTTGTCTCCCTCTCATTCTCTTTTGTTCTCTCTCTCTCTCTCTCTTTCTCACTCTCTCTCTCATTCTCTCTCTTTCATTCTCTCTCTCTCTTGTTTTCTATTTCTCTATCTAGTTCTCTCTCTCTCTCACTCTCTCTCTTGTTCTCTCTCTCTTGTGTTATCTCTCTCTCGTTATCTCTCTCGCCCTCTCTCTCTCTCATTCTCTCTCTCTGTTGTCCTCTCTCTCATTCTCTCTCACTCATTCTCTCTCTCTCATTATCTCTCTATATAGTTCTCTCTCTCTCGTTTTCGTTCTCTCTCTCTCTCATTCTCTCTCTCGTTCTCTCTCTCTCTCGTTCTCTCTCTCTCTCGTTCTCTCTCTCTCTCTCGTTCTCTCTCTTTCTCATGTCATCTCTCTCTCTCGTTATCTCTTTCGCCCTCTCTTTCTCGTTCTCTCTCTCCTCTTTCTCGTTCTCTTTCTCTTTCTCTCATTCTCTCTTGTACTCTCTCTCTCATTTTCTCTTTCTCTTTTGTTCGCTCTCTCTAGTTCGCTCTCTCTCGTTCTCTCTCTCTCATTCTCTGTCTCTCATTCTCTCTCTCTCGTTCTCTCGCTCTCTCTCATTTTCTCTTTCTCTCTCGTTCTCGTTCTTGTTCACTCTCGTTCTCTCTCTCTCTTGCTCTTTCTCTTTTGTTCTCTCTCGTTTTCTCTCTCTCGTTCTCTCTCTCTCTCTCTCATTTTCTCTCTCTTGTACTCTCTCTTACTCTCTCTCTCTCATACTCTCTCTCATTCTCTCTTTCTCATTTTCTCTCTCTTGTCTTTTCTTTCTCTCTCATTCTCTCTCTTGAGCCCTCTCTCTCGTTCTCTCTCTCTCTCATACTCATTCTCTCTATCTCCTTCTCTTTCTTGTGCTCTCTCACTCTTGTTCTCTCTCTCATTTTCTCTCTCTCTCATTCTCTCGTTCTCGCTCTCTCTCTCGTACCCTCTCTCTCATACTCTCTCGTTCTCTCTCTCTCTCTTTTGTTCTATCCCTCCTTTGCTCTCTCTTGTTCAATCTCTCATTCTCTCTCTCGTTCTCTCTCTCTCATTCTCTCTTTCGTTCTCTCACTCGTTCTCGTTCTCTCTCTCATTCTCTCGTTCTCTCTCTCGTCTCCCTCTCGTTCTCACTCTCTTCCTCTCTCTCTTTTTCTCGCTCTCTCTCGTTCTCTCACTCTCATTTTCTCTTTCTCTCTCGTTCTCATTCTCTCTCTCATTGTCTCTCTCTCTCTCATTGTCTCTCTCTCGTTCTCTCTTTTGTTCTCTCTCGTTCTCTTTCTCTCTCTTATTCACTCTCTCTCTCTCATTCTCTCGCTCATTGTCTCTCTCTCGTTCTCTCTTGTTCTCTCTTTCTTGTTCTCTCTCTCTCTCGTTTTCTCTCTCATTCTCTTTCTCTCTCTCTCTTTCTTTCTATCTCGTTCTCTCTCTCATTCCTGTTCTCTCTCTTGTTCTCCCTCTCTTTCGTTCTCCCGCTCTCTTTTTCTCTCTCATTTTCTCTATCTCGCTGTCTCTCTCATACTCTCTCTGTCTCGTTCTCTCTCTCTCTTGTTCTCTCTCTCATTCCTTCTCTCTCGTTCCCCCTCTCTCTCTTGTTCTCTCTTGCTCTCTCTCTCTTACTCTTTCTCGTTCTTTCTCTCTCTCATTCTCTCACTCTCTCGTTCTCACTCTCTCTCTCTTTAACTCTCGTTTGTACTCTCTCTGGCTCTCTCGTTATCTATTATCTCTCTCGCCCTCTCTCTCTCATTCTTTCTCTCTCTTACTCTCTCTCATTCTCTCTCTCTTTTTCTCTCTCTCCCTCGTTCTCTCTTCACTTGCTCTCTCTCATTCGCTCTCTCTTGTTATCTCTCTCTTGTTCTCTCTTCTCACGTTCTCTCTTGCTCTCTCATATTCTTTCTCTCTCGTTCTCTCTCTCTCTCATTCTATCTTTTGTTCTCTCTCTCCCGCTCTCTCTCTCTCTCTCCCATTCTCTCTCTCTCTTGCTCTTTCTCTCATTCTCTGTCGTTCTCTCTCTCTCGCTCTCTCTCTTGTTCTCTCAATCTCTCATTCTCTCTCTCTCTCTCTCTCCATTCTCGTTCTCTCTCTCATTCTCTCTCTCTCTCTCTCTCATTCTCTCTCGTCCTCTCTCTCATTCTCTTTCATCTTCTCTCTCGTTCTCTCTGCTCTATCTCGTTCTCTCTCTCATTTTCTCTCTCTCTTGCTCGCTCTTTCTCTCTCGTTCTCTCTCGTTCTCTCTCTTTCTTGTTCTCTCCCTATCATTCTCTCTCTCGTTCTCATTCTCTCTCTCCTCTCGTTCTCTCTCTCTCGTTGTCTCTCTCATTTTCTCTCTCTCGTTTACTTTACCATTCTCTCTTGTCCTATCTCTCGTTCCCTCTCCTCTCTCGTGTTCTCTCTCTCTCTCGCTTGTTCTCTCTCCTCTATCTCATTCTCTCGCTCTCATTTTTTCTCTCTCATTCTTGCTCTCTCTCATTTTCGCTCTCTCTCGTTCTCACTCCCTCTCGTTCTCACTCTCTCTCGTTCTCTATCTTGTTCTCTCTCTCTCATTCTCTCTCTCTTGTACTCTCTCTCGGGTTATCCCTCTCTCTCTCTCGTTATCTCTCTTGTTATCTCTCTCGTCCTCCCTCTCTTGTTCTCCCTCATTCTCTCTCTCTCTCCCCTCTCTCTCGTCCTCTCTCTCTTTCTTGTTCTCTCCCTATCATTCTCTCTTTCTCTCGTTCTCATTCTCTCTTTCTCTCCTCTCTCTTGTTCTCTCTCTCTCATTGTCTTTCTTGCTCTCTCTCGTTGTCTCTCTTGTTTTCTCTCTCTCGTTTACTTTCCCATTCTCTCTCTCTCTCTCGTCCTATCTCTTGTTCCCTCTCCTCTCTCGTTCTCTCTCTCTCATTCTCTCTCCTCTATCTCATTCTCCCGCTCTCATTTTTTCTCTCTCATTCTCACTCTCTCTCATTTTCGCTCTCTCGTTCTCACTCTCTCTTGTTCTCTATCTCGTTCTCTCTCTCATTCTCCCTCTCTTGTACTCTCTCTCGTGTTATCCCTCTTTCTCTCGTTATCTCTCTTGTTATCTCTCTCGCCCTCTCTTGTTCTCTCTCTCTCCCCTCTCTCTCGTTCTCTCTCTCTCTCTCTCCTGTTCTCTCTCACTCCCTCTCTCTGGAACTCTCCCTCGTACTCTCTCTCTTTCTCTCTTGTTCTTTCTCTCTCTCTCATTATCTCTCTCATTCTCTCTCTCTCTTCTCTCTCTCTTACTCTCTCTATTACTCTCTCTCTCTTTCTTGTTCTCTCTTTCTCTCTCTCATGCTCCCTCTCAAGGTCTCTCTCCCTCACTCTCTCTTGTCCTCTCTCTCTCTCTCTCTTGCTCTCTCTCCCCTCTCTCTCTCTTGTTCTCTCCCGCTCTCTCTATTGTTCTCTCTATTGCTCTCTTTCTCCCTATTGTGCTCTCTCTCATGTTCTCTCCCTCTTACTCTCTCTCTTGCTCTATCTCTTGTTCTCTCTCACTCTTGCTCTCTCGCTTTTACTCTCTCTCACTCTTACTCTCTCTTTTTTACTCTCGCCCTCTTACTCTATCTCCTCTCTCT
>BLSH010115259.1:0-13051 GCA_018402905.1 Glandirana rugosa
TGAAAGGAGGAAAGAGATGAAGGTCTTGTTGGTGAAGGGTCTTTCTTATCTGGAACACAAGATGATCTGTTTGGCCCATTTGAGTGGTATCCGTGATAAGGTTGAAGAAAGTAAGAGAGAAGCTTTCAGGACAGAAGCTACACCGCTGAGAGATGTTTGTCAAGACATGTGGAACCTGCTGACAAGTTGCTGGAACATGGGAAGGGGGAGCGTGCCTTCCTTCAAGTGATGTAGTCTAAGACTCTGAAGGTAAAAACCTCCCAAGCCCAGTTAGTCTACTCAGCCCGGGCCGGCTCCCAGGCCTAGTCCCAGCCTACTGAGGTGAAAGACCCAGGGCCTAGTATAGTAAAGCCTGATGTGACTGTACCAATAGTGGTGGGAGCCCCCCAGGGTGCTGGGACTGTGACTGTTCCTGATGGGATTGCACCAAAGAGTGCAGGGACTGTGATTTTTACTGATGGGACTGCACCAGTAATGGTGGGAGCCCCCCAGAGTACCGGGACTGTGGTTGTTTCTAAGGTGACTGCACCAGTAGTGGTGGGAGCCTCTCAAGGTGCCGGGACTGCTGTAGTGACCCCTGTTGCTGAAACCCCCCTTGAAACCTTGGTGGCCCCTAAAACTCTGGTGGCCCCTGAAGCCCTGTCTGTGAAAGAGGTGGAGGGGGTGGTGATACAGCAGTAAAGTCTTTGGAAAGTGGACAGTCTAAGAAGAGTGAGAGAAAGATCCCAGTTGTCCTAATCCATAGGCTGACAGTGGGCAATGAGAAACAAACAAAAGAAAAGTCTGGACATGGATCTTACCTGGCAGGATAGACTGAGACACTCGGCAGTGGTATGGAGAAAACTGTCATTTCAAAAGCTGTTGAAGGGCAGGACAACCCAAACACAAGGTTGCTGTCGCTGCTGAAAGGGCTTCCCAGTCAGCTACAATGGCGGCTGAGCTTGGTAAGCAACAAACACTGAGCAAAATGGCGCTATCAGCTGCTGAAGTAGCTGAAACTAGTCCATTACCTTGTGGAGCTGCCAAACAGGAAGAAGAAGGTGGTCATGAGGTCCTTGCTTCTCTATAAGTGGCTAATTTAAAGAAAGAGATGGAGTTGGAGAGATATCCCATTCTGGAGACTAAGATGGAGTCTAACCCGGAAGTGGTTGAGTCAGCACAGGAAGTGGAGTTGCATCACATCCTGTCTGAAGCTTTTCCTGCTTCCTGTGAACCAGAAGAAGAAACAAATGTGAACTGTCCAGGGACTGGTGAAAGCCTGCTTCAGGGAGCTCAAGGCTCTATCTATAACATGGGAAGGGAGTGGGATGGGTCCTTTGCAGGAAGATTGTCTTTCTCTGAGCTATATTAAACATTTGGAGGGGAGGGGCCGAGACTACCGTCACAAATGGAGACTGAGAGTCCCCCCATTGATTCCTGTGTAGTGGCATCATCAGTTGCATGTCCAGGGGGTGGGGAGGTAATGGTGGCTGAAGCAACCAGTGTGACTAATGGGGCTGGGGTAGTGGTGGCCAGTGCAGGTACCCCACCCACAGCCAGCACAGATAGTACAGTTGTCACAGCCAGTGCTCTAGTTACAACTGGAGCACCAGGGCAAGAGGGGGTAGCCACTCCCCCTAAAATGGTCCTTAGTGCTTCACAGGAGGGGAATGTTTTATCTGCCTTAAGGGAGGGGAGGCAAGGGTAAATCTGGACCACATATACCAATGCTATGGTGCCCAGAACCTCCATGCTCCCCCAGGTGATGAGTCTCCAGGTGTGAATACATAGTCAAGGGGTATTGGTGTACCTGAGAGGAGATGTGGAAGCGTGATCCAGCTCAAGTTCATAGGATCTGGTGATTGTCCTGCTCAGGGAGTGGTGGTGGATATGCTGTTGGATATGGGGTTCAAAGTAGAGGACCTCTACCCAGTGATCCACCCCCGCAACTCAATGGAATTTGATGTCAGCTTTATGACCCCAGTGGTTATGGAGCTCTTCATCGCCAACTATGAATTAGTCAAAAGTCAGGTGGGTTGGAGGGAGTTCCAGATGGTGGCCTTGTCCCAGCAGGGGGAGGTCAAAATGGTGATCATACTCATTTATAACGAGTCTCTCCCCCCGGAAGACATCATTACCTGGCTCAGTAGGTATGGCCAAGTGATGGGTTCCCTAAATAGGAAGCGTGATGAAAGGGGCATATGGACAGGAGCTTGGACAGTAAAAATGAAGCTGAATAGACGTGGGTACAGTGTGGCACATGTTCCAGCCAGTACTTTTATTGGTCGTGATAGAATCCTAGTATTCTATCCCGGTCAACCTCGTCTTTGTTTTAAGCGTGGCAGTCCTACACACCTCATTAGAGACTGCCTCACCCCAAAGTGCAGGGCACACTGTGGAGGCATGTCACTTGATATGCTGTAACCTTTGTGGTGAAAGGGGGCACCCCTTTAGTCGGTGCCCCAAGGTCTTTAGGGGTTACACCACAGGGGACTGTGGGAGGAGTGAAATCCATAGGAGGGAAGACCTGAGTCGGGAATTTTTCCAGGGATGTGCCAAGTAGGCAGCACAAATGCGGGCTGCTGATAGGGCATATGCTGAGGAAAGGGCTGCAGAAGGGACGTGGGTTGCTGGGGGCAATGAGCTTGCACCAAAGAGCTCTGGCCCAATGACTAGGAAAAAGACTGCAGCCAGACAGGTCAGAAGATCTGAAAGGCATGCAGAGGAAATGGCTGGAATATCAGGGAACGTAGAGGGTCAGGTGGAGAGGGAAGAAGTACAAAAGGCTTTGGTTCCAGTGCAAGTTACTAAAGAGGATAGTGGGGCAATGGTGCCCCAGTCATCAAGGGAACAGGAGATCCCCTCATCTCAGGCTCCTCCATTGGGTTTGCCTGACGGGGGGCCCTTCTGGTTTCCTCCCTCCTTCTCCCCCTCCCTCTTCGGCTCCGGGTGCCCCACTCTTGCCCATGCCCCTCCTCCATCAGTTAAGGGACAGGGGAGTGGGGTTGGGGGGGCGAGACCTCCAGACCCAGGGGTTGAGGCTGGGACGAGTCAGGCGGGAGAGGTTTTTTGTGAGTCTGGTCAAGGGGTATGTCAGAACCCAAGGAAAAATGGGGTGTTAGTAAAGGTGCCCAATAGCCCTTCAAGTGAGGACAGTCTTGAAGAGTCTCTGGATCCCAATGAAGGGTGGGTAAAGGTAAAGGAGAAGCCGAAAACGGGGTAAGGGCTCATAAATGAAGGGCTCAAAAAGCAAGGTTGATGAGGCTCCTCAGGAGGAGGAGATGGTGAGCGAGGCTGTATCCTTGCCGTGCGACTACTCAAGTTTGGATGCCCTTATGCAGGCAAATATGGTGGATGAGGGTGATGAAGATAGTGACTTGTAACAATGATAAATTTGTGAAATACAAGTATTTGGGTAATATTGTACATATTATTGCAATAGTCTTAAGGACTAAAAGACAAAGGTATGAACTATAGGCGGAGCCCAGGAAAAAAATATATATATATTTTCTTTCCCTTTCCTTCTCCTTTTAGGTGGGAAGTCATGATGAAGACTGATGATGGTGGACTGTGAGTGAGCCAATATTTTCGAGTTTGTTTGTACCAAAATATGGACAATTTTGCTTTGGATCTTTGGGTATTGTGGGTGATGGATTATGGACTTTGGGTGGGTTGGGGTGGTATGATGGTGGGTAAAAAAATAAAAGTAGTTTGTGTTTTGTACCAAAAGTATGGTCAGCTATGCTGTAGATCTCTGGGTATTGTGGGTAAGGTGGGTGATGGACTATGGTGTTTGGGTGGGTTGGGGTGGTATGATGGTGGGTCAAGGTAATGTTAATGGTTTGTTTTTCAGATTTGATTAGCTTTGTATGGTAGCAGTTTGAACACAATAAAAATCACGATATATAATACAGCGTAGTGCGGTGTTAGAAAAAATCCCCATCTTGTCATCATGTCAAGAAGGCCACAAAGGAGAGCCAGACGCTCCCAGGCCACTAAGAGAGGGCAAGAAGCCTCTGTGTCTACAGTGAAAAGTGGTGGTGGCAGACATGGTGCATCCTCTGCAGGCGGGTCACGCAGTGACATAGCAAGCACATCTGGCACCCGGGGCTGGACATTTTTTGCACCCCCCCAAGAAAAAATGGTATGTGGCAATATAGTGGCAACATGCCAAAACTGTGGGTGTGGTCAGATTGCATCAACAGTGGGAGGGGCTTAAAGGGCCATAAGTGAGTATGCAGCAGATAGTACAAACCTCAGTATACTCATTTCAATAAAATAAAACTTCTATTGCATATCCCTTACTACACACAGCTAACCTTAAAGTGATATTAATCACTTTCCCATCCGGCCATATTTGGCACTCCTCTCCTTTATGTAAAAATCATTGTTTTTTTGCTAGAAAATTACTCAGAACCCCCAAACATTGTGTATGTTTTTTTTTAGCACAGACTCTAGGGAATATCACACGGTATTTGCGCATTCAAAAGCATTTTTTTTTTAAAAAAAAGACTGTTTCATGAATAAAAAAAAAACAGTAAAGTTAGCCCAATTTTTTTGTATATTATAAAAGATGATGTTACGCTGAGTAAGTAGAAACTTAACATTTCACGCTTTAAAATTGCGAACACATGTGGAATTGGGCCAAACTTTGGTACTTAAAAATATCCATAGGTGACGCTTTAAAATTTTTTACAGGGTACATGTTTAGAGTTACAGTGGAGGCCTTGTGCTAAAATTGTTGCTCTTGCTCCAACCCATGCGCCAATGCCTCAAATGTGTGATTTGAATGCAGTTTACATATGTGGGCGCGACTTACCTATGTGTACGCTTCTGTGCGCAAGCTTGCGGGGACGGGGGCGCTGTACATTTTTCTTTTTTTTTATTGTTTATTTTACCTTTTTTTATTTTTACACCTACCTCTTTAACCATTTCAATACAGGACATTAAACCCCCTTCCCTAATTTTCAGTTTTCAGTGCTCTCACACTTTTCCCAATTCATGGGAAAATGAAGAAATTATTTTTTATTTTTTTACACAAAATTGTCATAACAAGTAGTTATTTCTCACACACAGCATATACATACTTCCAACTACAACCCAAAATACATTCTGCTACTCCTCCCGAGTATGGTGAGAGTACATGTGTGAGACTTTTTCACACCCTGGCCACATACAGAGGCCGAACATGCAGGGAGCCCCGTCAGGCGTTCTAGGAGCAGAAATTTTACATCTAATTTCCTAACAACCTATTACACTTTTGAAGGCCCTGGAGGACCAGGACAATGGAATTACCCACAAAATGACCCAATTTTGGAAAGCAAACACCCAAATGTATATTCTATGAGGCATTATGAGTCTTTTGAAAGGTTCATTTTTCTCCACAAGTCTTTGAAAAACGCGGAAAGAAAATGAAAACTTTCTGCCTCCTCCACCCCCTCCTCTTCTTCTACCTCTGTGGCCTCTAATGCAGAATTGTCCTCTGAGCCTGCAGTGCTCCCTAAGCTTTCAAGGGGCTACGCAAGCAGTCAGACTAAAAGATGCCATGCGGTGCTTGAGTTAGTGTGTCTTGGAGACAGGAGCCACACTGGGGCAGAGATTCTGTCAGCTCTGCGGGGGCAGGCTCAGAGGTGGTTGACGCCACGGCAGCTTGAGCCAGGAATGGTTATATGCGACAATGGCATCAACCTTCTCTCTGCCCTCCGACAAGGACATTGACACATGTTCCATGCTTGGCACACGTCTTGAATTTGTAAAGTATTGCCGGATAAAACGTATTTCCGGTTTTAATAAGGGGGCCCCAAGATCCCGACCCCCCCCCCATGTGAATAGGTATGGGGTACCCCTACCCATTCACCAAAAAAGGAGTGTAACCATGAGGCAGTTTTTGACAAGTCCTTTATTGTGTAAAATAGCTCTTTTCGTCTTTCTTCTTTATTCCTCCGGTCTTCCTCCATCTTCTTCTGCACAGCTCCTTCTCTTGGTCTTCTGCTTCTTCTTTTGGTCATCTTCCTTCCTCTCATCATCTTCAATCTTCTTTTTTGGTGAATGGGTAGGGGTTCAATGTACCCCATACCTATTAACATGGGGGGGTCGGGATCTGGGAGCCCCCTTATTAAAGGGGGCTTCCAGATTCCGATAAGCCCCCTGCCCGCAGACCCCTACAACCACCGGCAAGGGTTGTGGGGATGAGGCCCTTCTCCCCATCAACATAGGGACAAGGTGCTTTGGGGACTCCAAAGCACCCTCCCCATGTTGAGGGCATGTGGCCTGGTACGGTTCGGAGGTTGGCGCTCGCTCGTCCCCACCTCCTCCTGCTATGCCAGGGCTGCATGCTCGGTTAAGGGTCTGGTTTGGATTTTGGGGGGGACCCCTACGCTATTTTTTTTTATTTGGTGCGGGTTTCCCCTTAAAATCCATACCAGACCTGAAGGGCCTGGTACGGACTTTGGGGGGGACCCTACGCAATGCTTTTTCAGTGATTTTTATCTATATTGCCTGGAATCAGCAATACGTTACAGCCACGAATGGTTTTAAATTACAATTTTTCCTTTACAAATGTCATTTTGCAGTGGCACTGTTCTAAACATCACAGAGATGCATCCTTTTACAGGCATACTAAGGGAAACCCCCAGGCACGATATTTAAAGGAATATTTCATTTTTATTTTTTCACTTTAAGCATTATTAAAATCACTGCTTCGACCCATCCCTAATCATCTCCAAGATGCTCCCTCCATCCATGGAAACCTCTCCTCCAAGTACCCAACCACCAAGGCAATTGCAGTTTCACAGCTTCATCCTTGAAATGTCAATACCCTTTATGATGGTATGCATTGCTTAGTGCCACCTTTATCTCAATATCCCCCTCCCACATGTTCAAACCCATACCCTAGTTTACAATTTCCCCTTCATTTTCCATTTTAAAATATCTTCAGCAGCACTCTTTTCCACTCAAATCCCACCTAACCCACACCAACCTGAAATAGAATCTATGCCACTGTACACATCCTCTAAGCCCACTAAGATGTCCAAATACTTTCCTGAATATTGATCAGTGCAGTCTCAACCACTACTGTTGTCAGATGTCATGCCACAGTCTCATACCTCCCAACTGTCCCTGATTTCGAGGGACTATCCCTCATTCAGAACAAAGTCCCTCTGCCCCTCTTTCCTTCTCATTTATACCTCATTTTGTCTGATCTATATAATTGTATATAAAATGCCCTATTTATCTATCAAAAAGTGTTTTACAGTGCTAAACCTTTCATCCCATTTCTAAATTGCTGCATTTGTAAATTCCAAAAGCCAGTATAAAGGAATAGTAGTGGTAAAAGAGCACTTGTGGGTTTAACCTCTCCTTTTTTTTTCTACAATTGTCCTTTAAGGGGGGTGTATCAGGGGATGTGTCCTATGTCTACATACTTTTGCTAATAGGTGTCCCTCATTCCCATTTAAGAAAGTTGGGAGGTATGCAGTCTGGCATGTTGTCTTAATCTCACTTGAGTGCATTTCTTTGCCAGTCCACGCTCAGTGACCAACCCTTTAAATATTGAAAATGACTTTGCTGTCAGAATAAGCATTTGCTAACCTGTAAACATTGGCAACTTTTTTAAAGGAGATCTGAATAAACAACTTTTCTTATTTAAACATTGCAGCCTAACACTTCTTAGCACAGTACAAAAAGAGCAAAAAAAAAACCATACAGCTAAAAAAACATCCACTAGAAATGTCTCCAGGCAAAGTAGCCATGAAGCGATTACATAATTGTGCATAGCTATCCAATCAGGCATTAGAAACATTGAGAAATGGACAGCAATATTCATAACATATATAAGATTGTAACACTGTATAGCACAAATCTATAAAATAATCACGGATGTGGAAAGACGGGACGTACCTCCATTCATCGGGAAATGGGAGGAGGAATTAGAGATAAAGTTTACCGAACAACAATTAACCAAAATGTTTAGAGCCATACATAGCTGCTCAAAAGATATCTGGAGTATTGAAATGAACTACAAATGCCTAGCAAGGTGGTACATCACGCCAATGGTTGCCCACAATTACCAAAGAAACAAATGCCCACTATGCTGGAGAGGTTGTAAAGAACGCGGGACCATGGCACATATTTGGTGGAATTTCCCAAAAATAAAGGAATATTGGGAGGAAGTGAGACAATATATAGTAGAGATTACAGATGAAGAGATTATGCTGGATTCGATGAGTTGTCTCTTTCATATCTCGGATAAAACTGGAAAACAATACAGAAATTCATTGGTACCGCTTCTTTTGAATGCAGCAAAGGAAACGATCCCAATAAAATGGTTAGACCCAAATAAACCTACCATGAGGGAGTGATTTGATAGAATTGAATACATCTACAATATGGAATATTTGGGAAGCGGAGAAAAAGGCCCCTGTTGGGACAAATATGCGGGAAAATGGGGAAAATGGATGTACTTTAAAAAAACAGATAAGTACGCCATGTTTTTTGTAGATTGACAGAGAGGTGGGGAAAGGGGAGGGATGGACGGAGATTTTTTTTTATATTTTTTTGGGGATTTGTATTTTAGCAAAAAAGTAAGAAATTTGTTTTTTTTTTGCAAAATTATCGCTCTTCTTTTGTTTATAGCGGCGATCAGAAATGATGCAGAGGTGATGAAATACCACCAAAAGAAAGCTCTATCTGTGGGAAAAAAAAAGGACGCATTTTTTTTGGGTACAACGTCGCACGACCGTGCAATTGTCAGTTAAAGCGACGCAGTGCCGAATCGCATAAAGCGCTCTGGTCCTAAAGTATGGAATCCTTCCGGGGCTGAAGTGGTTAAGTAAAAAAAAAAAAAAAAAGATTGTAACACTCATCCCAAAGGAAGTGAAAGTCAGAAAGGTCTTAATACCGGGATATGTGGGATTGTGTAGCACTCAATTCCAAGACTGAGCACTCAAGAGTGAAACACTTGCAACTTTAGCAAACTTGAAAAAGTTCTAGTTGTTTTAAAGACTTGTTGTGAAGCACGTCTATTCTTTAACTCATTCCTGCCCGGAGATAATGACCATGCCTTGACGGCGTATCATGGGCATAGGACCTACCGGGGAAATGATCCTCCTCTCGCCTGTGCGTATGGAGACGCCTGCAGGGTGACATGTTCTGACTTAGCCAGTACTTGTAGACAATCCTCTGCACTCCTGCTTCCGATCTTACATCAATCTATGAAGGTAGCGGTATTCAGGTTAAGACACAAACAGTCCAGCATAGTTCTAAGAGATGTGGCAATGACAGGAGAGATGATAGGTCTGCTACTCACAGGAGAGGTGTCCCAGAGTCCAGCATACCAAGAAAGGGAGATGCGAGTAGTCCCATAAATATATATGTTTCGCTCCAGGCTTCCCCTCTAAGGAAGAAATAAACAAATGAGGCCTAAATTGATTACATTGTAGTGCCCTCCATGCTAGTTAGGTGTTAAAATACATTTTTGCTTGGTAAGGCAAATTTAGTCAGGCCTGACTTGGTGCAGGCCTGATTGTTTTGATTCTGGGCTGGCATTGGCTCAGTTAGGACTGCGTGATTCACAGATGGTGTCATCAGGACCTCCCACTTCTTTCCAGAAGCCTCTGGTGTTTTCTGGAAAGAGAGGTGGGAGGAGAGGTGTAGCAATCTGTAGCAATCTGGGGCGTTCTAAGGAGGCCTGACCAATCCCCAATCTGGATTAGCAGGGGACAGGCCACCTTAAATACCCAGGGTCAGCCCAGTCTGGAGGAAAGAGTTCCGGTGGAAGTCTGAAGATTTTATAGTGTGGAGGCTGTTGCGGCCTAGGGGGAGCTCCCAGTCTGGGGATGGGGTGACCCCGGGCCTGGAATGCTCGGGTGCAGCCAGGAGGAGCGAGATCTTGGTGGCAGGCACAAGGCAGAGCGGGAGAGAGCACTATCGGTAGAGAACTTCATTGTGGAACTACAAGTGTCAAGAGTCAGTGAGCAACATACCCTGGATGTTGGAGGAGGCATGCTGGAGCAGATTGGGGTGAGAGACAGTCTGGGAAGGATGCAGAGGCCAGTGTGCTGCTGAACAGAACAGAAGGAAGTGTGACTGTTTGCTGAGCCAAGGAAATGTGACTGCTGTTAGCAAGGATTGAATTCGGGAAAAGATTTATGTGCTCTGCCCACCGAACTGTGCATTAATACAAGTGCCTTTTCCAATAGTAACCAGCAGAACCCACTGGATTACAAATATGCCCAGCGTCCTGCAAAAGCTGGGCATCATGAACTTTTGCTCCAAACTCCTGTTTACAGTAAAGTATGAATGGGACGGTTTTCTGTTGTTGAAGGGAGAGACTGTGTTAAAGGTGTTCTTTCCAGCAGAACAGTGGCTTCTACAATTACTGTTTCTACTGGCAACCTCCAGCAAGCGTCAGCATGTCTGCAAGTTTCCATCTTTCACACAAGGGGTTACAGCAGCGTGACCTGCTGCAAGCCTTCTTATTAGGAGTAAATGGCACCAGCCCGTCTGGTAACGAGGGGGCAGAGCCATGCCCTGGAAGAGTTTCAGCGCTTGCAGCTAGCTTCAGACACCACGAGGCAGTGGAAGGTAGGTGCCTTGTGCAAGTGCTCACCTGGTTGCTGGACAATCCGGAGCGGACACTCGTGGACATGGGTGTCCGACTGGAGCCTCGTGGGGGACTCAGTGGCTATGCTTTTTATGCCAGGAGTGTCGGATGCCTACCACAGAAGTTACCACCCAGGCCCAGTGAGTTGCTGACCCAGCTAACAGCCACATGGCAGGAGCCATCATATAACATGGTGGACCTGTGTACAGGAGTTTGTCATTCGCACCCACGGAAGTCCTGGAAGGGCGGAGCGGGCCTGGGATCATCCCATCAAGGCGGGGTAGAGTTGCAGCCAGACGACTCCCCTGTGAAAACAGAGGATGAAGGAGCAGAGGAGGCTGTCATGGCAAGTGGCCTGGCCGGGCACCTCGATGCCGTGAGTACTGCCATGCAGAAGTCCAGGGTCCCTGAAATGCTGGTCAATTCCCACCCTATAGCGATCCCAGCTGGGCTGGAGTTAGTAATGGAGGGGGATGAGTCCCTTGTAGAGCCAAGCGGGGATGCTGAGGGCAGGGCCATAGACTGGGCGTCACCCAGACTGCTGGCGGAGTTCAGGTCCATGGAGCACCTGGTGGAGTGGTCATCTCCAGGCGAAAGTTCAGATGAAGAGTGGGTGACGGGGGGTTCCTACACTTTAGATGCCCCCTCAGAGGAGGATGATTCAGGGCCTTTGCAGGACTCAAATTATGCAGCAGGTATCCCCAGAACCAGCAGCCAAATCTTCTTAAACTGGCCCTCCACCACCCAGACCAGGGCAGCAACCTCTGTCAAACCTCCTGACACCCATATCTTGCCAGGGAGAGGAAAGGTCAAGAACTTGCCTAATAGTGCCAAAGTGACTTGTGCTTAAATAAATGGAAAAAACACTCCGTGCTCCACTCGTGCAGAGTAAGCCAATTTGTAGGGGAACTGATGCTGTATCCCACAAAGGCTACTCAGTGGGTGCCACAATCCCCTCTCGTGCTCCCAGAACTCTCACCTCAATATATGAGAAATTGTGCCTGTGTGTGTATATAACACTGTATAAAAACTCCACTCTCCGGGTCCTCTTATCTCCCTCGCGTATCCTTATGGTTCTCCTAAAGCGTCACACTCAACCCAGACTTTGCTTGTTCATCCATATGGCTCACAGATAAGGGAAAAGAGAAAGGGGCTCCAAAGTGTAGTAAGTTCAAACATTCAACAATTTATATGTATATGCTTACATTCAACAAATATTAAGAAAGCATGTAACAGATAAAAATCAGCGTCAGACCGCCTCTCACTGTGCCTCCAGTATCTGTCAATCCAGCCACTTCCTTCTCCTACGCGTTACGTCACGTGACTTCATCAGGGTACTGGATTGGTTGGGAAGCCTGTCATTTATTTACAAGAACCGGATATTGTCCGTCGGCCATTTTATTGAGGAGCGCAATCGCGCATGTGCCGCGGCCATTTTGTTGGTGATCCGGCTGACATACTCTGCATACACTTTCTAGTGTGCAGGGATACGTCAGAAATGAGAGTAGCCAATGAAAGCGGTTGGTGGGCGGTGAATAGCTGGATTGTTTGCCTCTCTATGTGAGCTGGTTACTGTGTATCCGTATATAAAACTCAGCTATATTAGGAACATCATAGCCGCTCCATCAATGCCAAAGACACTGTTATAGTGCAAACGATAATCTTAAAGACATCAATCCTAAAAACATTTTAAAAGAACATTCTAAACGGAGCTGCGACCGATAAAGCGCCTCTCCAGCGCTGCAGGCAAGTGTTAACCCCTTTATAGATTAGTACCAATCTGATGTCAGTAGGGGACCAGGGCGAGCATATAATCGCCCTAGTCTTTACGGGTGCGTGTCCTGACCTCTATTATAAAGTGCCTGAAAAGCGCTCAAATTAAAACCAAAACCTAAAAATTCTAAAAACAGGACTTGAATGTAGAGTTGAGCGAACCCGGACTGTAAAGTTCGGGTCCGTACCGAACTTTGGGGTGTCCGGGACCCGGACCCGGACTTTTCAAAAAAAGTCCGGGTTCGGGTCCGGGGTTCTGGTAATTTTAATGAAAAATTTTAAAAATGCTGTAAAAAAGCCCAGGAAGGTCCTAGAGGTCTGCAAAAAGAAGGAAAATGTGGGTAAGGGTGGGACAAGTGCCCTACAAAGAAATGGGGACAGTGAAATAACTTTAAATATTTTAAAAAAAATAAAAACATAAAAATGCAAAAATGGAGATCATCTTCAAAATGGGTCTGAAAAGTATTAATTAACATTAGAGGCCATAGAACTGTTCTAAAATCATCTTCAAACTATGTCCAAAAAGTATAAATAAGCCCAGAGTACCCATATCACTGTTCTGCAAAATGTGTGTATCACTTTAAATCAAACCGGAAATCAGTGAACATCTTTTATTCACACTTCTTTTTAAAATGTGTGTATCACTTTAATTGAAACCGTCAAACATTGCACATCTCTTCTGCACAATTATTTCAA
>BLSH010115260.1:54013-73008 GCA_018402905.1 Glandirana rugosa
CTGTGATCAGCTGAGTCTATGAGACTCGGCCTTTCTCTTGCAGGTTTTTTTTTTTTTAAACTTGACAACCACTTTAAGAGATGTAAAGGGGAGGAGTTAGTAATATGACCATACCCCCACGAGGGGGTGCCAGAAATATTTCTGCACCCAGGCATCTGTGACCCTAGGATTGGCCCGGGTGACAACAGATGGTGCAATTATTCGCAAATGGAAGAAACACAAAATAACTGTCAATCTCCCTCAGTCTGGAGCTCCATGCAAGATCTCACCTCGTGGACTTTCAATGATCATGAGAACGGTGAGGAATCAGCCCAGAACTACACGGGAGAATCTTGTTAATGATCTGAAGGCAGCTGGGCCCATAGTCACCAAGAAAACAATTGGCAACACACTACCACCATGAAGGATTGAAATCCTGCAGCCCCCGCAAGGTCTCCCTGCTCAAGAAAGCCCATGTACAGGCCCGTTTGAAGATTCAGAGGAGAACTGTGTGAAAGTGTTTTGGTCAGATGAGACCAAAATCAAGCTCTTTGGCATCAGCTCAACCCGCAGTGTTTGGAGGAGGAGGAATGCTGCCTATGACCCCAAGAACACCATCCCCACCGACAAACAGAGATGGAAACATTATGCTTTGGGGGTGTTTTTCTGCTAAGGGGACAGGACAACTTCACCGCATCAAAGAGATGATGGACGGGGCCATGTACCGTCAAATCTTGGGGAAGAATCTCCTTCCCTCTGCCAGGGCTTTGAAAATGGGTCGTGGATGGGTATTCCAGCATGACAATGGCCCAAAACACACGGCCAAGGCAACAAAGAAGTGGCTCAAGAAGAAGCACATTAAAGGTAAGTTAACCTTTACAGAAAAATCTGTAAGGTGAACTAACACTGGACCCCCTCCTCATGCCCCCTGGTCCCACTGACCTGGAGCCCGGCGATCACCTGCTAGGAGACACCGTATAGCCAACTTTCCGGTCTGGGGCTTAGAAATTCCCTCTGATTAATCTCCTAAACGTACCTCGTAAGAGGGACATATAGGGGGCATTCTAATTGGTCAGCGCCGTCACATGAGCGGCGCTGACCAATGAGAACCCACGAAGCCCGTCCTATCAGCGGGGAAGAAGGAGAGAGAAAGCTGCTGGGATTTTAATTCCCCGGACTGCTAAATCGGTGATCTGATGTCTCCTAGCAGGTGATTGCCAGGTTCCAGGTCAGCGGGACCAAGTGCGATGGGGAGGGGGTCCAGTGTAAGTTCACCTTACAGATTTTCTGTAAAGGAGAACTTACACTTTAAGGTACTGGAGTGGCCTAGCCAGTCTCCAGACCTTAATCCCATAGAAAATATGTGGAGGGAGCTGATGGTTCGAGTTGCCAAACATCAGCCTCAATTTCACTCATTAAAATGCAAATCAATTTATAACTTTTTTGAAATGCGTTTTTCTTGATATTTTTGTTGTTATTCTGTCGCTCATTGTTAAAATAAACCTACCATTAAAATTAGACTGAGCATTTCTTTGTTAATAGGCAAACATACAAAATCAGCAGAGGATCAAATACTTTTTTCCCTCACTGTATATGTCAAAAGAAGGGACTTTAACCGCTTACCGCCCGCCATCATAATACACTGGTAGGTTGGCACCGCTGCGCGAATCGCCGTAGCTGTACGGCGGCTCACGCAGTTGCGGTTGGGAGCGTGCCGCCAGTGGCGCACTGCCGCGCCTGCTGTGTGAGCATGCCCGCAGGTCGGGCGGACGCTATGTCTGCCGCCGACCCACAATCGCCTGTTAGAGGCAGAGTGGAGATCTGCCAGTGTAAACATGACGGATCTCCGTTCTGTGAGGAAACAGATGACAGATCTAATGTTCCCAGTGATTGGGAACAGTTAGATCTGTCATCCCCCAGCCAGCCCAGCCCCCACACAGTTAGAACACACTAAGGGAACACAATTAACCCCTTGATCGCCCCTACAGTTTAACCCGTTCCCTGCCAATGACATTTACACAGTAATCAGTGGCTATTTAAAGCTCTGATCGCTGTATAAATGTCATTGTCAAAAGTATTCAATTTGTCTGCCGCAATATCGCAGTCATGATAAAAATCGCAGATCGCCACCATTACTAGTAAAATAATAATAATAAAAATGTCATAAATCTATTCCCATAGTTTGTAGACGCGATAACTTTTTTGCAACCCAATCAATATACGCCTATTTCGATTTTTTTTTTTTGTACCTATGTAGAAGAATATATATCGGCCTAAACTGAGGAAGAAATTCGTTTTTTTTTTTTTTTTTTTTTTTTTTTTGGGATATTTATTATAGCAAAAAGTAAAAAATATAGAGGTGATCAAATACCACCAAAAAAAAGCTCTATTTGTGGGAAAAGAAAGAACATCAACTTTGTTTGGGTACAATATCGCACAATGGCGCATTTGTCAGTTAAAGTGATGCAGTGCTGAATTGCAAAAAGTGCTCTGGTCAGGAAAGTGGGTAAATCCTTCCGGGGCTGAAGTGGTTAAAGCTGCTAATAAACTCACTAATGAGCACAAACAAAATCCAAGGTCCCCCAGGATTCCTATTGTCCCCCCTGTTTGCTAGTATCCCTGGCTTCCTGAAAAGATTCTTTGTGAGCCCAATACTCCATGGGGTTGGTTTACTAAAACTGGAGAGTGCAAAATCTTCCAGCTTCCAGTTTTTTTTTTTTGTCAATGCCTAATTGAACAAGCTGAAGTTAGAAGCTGATTGACTACCATGCACAGCTGCACCAGATTTTTTTACTCTCTAGTTTTAGTAAATCAACTCCATTGTATTTTATTCCATTGAAAAAGATAAAAATAATCCAGAAATAAAACATTTATGACAACATTTTTTATCATCCATTTGTTTTACCAAACACCTTCAGCATGCCAACTTCACATTCAGTATTGTGTACTTGCAAGGGTGAAGAGACTATGCTGCTGTATTAAATTAACTGTATTTGTTAATGTCAATCCTATTGGGGGATGTTTATATCGCAAAAAAAAACCCCCGCAGAGGTGATCAAATACCACCAAAAGAAAACTCTATTTGTTGGAAAAAAAGGACGTCGTTTTCATTTGAATACAACTTCACATCACTGCGCAATTGTCAGTTAAAGCGACGCAGTGGCAAATAGCAAAAAAGTCCTCTGGTCAGGAAGGGGGTAATACCTTGTGGGGCTGATGTGGTTAAATACCACCAAAAGAAAGATCTATTTGTGGGGAAAAAATGATAAAAATGTAATTTGGGTACAGTGTTATATGACCACGCAATTGTCATTGTGTGACATCGCTGAAATCTGAAAATTGGCCTGGGCAGGAGGGGGTTTAAGTGCCCAGTAAGCAAGTGGATAATGAACAAAATAAGTATTTAACCCCCTAACAATCAGCAAGATTTCTGGCTCCCAGGTGTCTTCTATACAGGTAACGAGGTAAGATTAGGAGCACTCCTAATCTCAGCTTGTTATCTGTATAAAAGACACATGTCCACAGAAGCAATCAATCAATGAGATTCCAATCTCTCCACCATGGCCAAGACCAAAGAGCAGTCCAAGGATGTCAGGGACAAGATTGTAGACCTACACAAGGCTGGAATGGGCTACAAGACCATCGTCAAGCAGCTTTGTAAGAGGGTGACAACAAGGGCCGATCCTGGGTGGGTGCACGGGGTGCACCGCACCCAGGCGCCATGGAGGTGGGGGCGCCGAATAGTCCTCCTCTCCCTCCCTCCTCTTCTCTCTTCCAGGGGCTATCTCCGCAAGTGTCACGGAGCTTTGCTGTGAATTGTTCAGCGGTGCTGTATTAAAATCCTGCCTCCTAAAGCGGAGGCTCCTATGATAGATGTCACACTCCTGGCATTGAATCAGTGTGACATCTATCATAGGAGGCAGAACCGCTGAACAATTCACAGCAAAGCTCCGTGACCCTTCTGGAGATAGCAGCTGTCAATATGTGCGATCCATGTCTGTGTGCCCTGGCAGGCAGCACTGCTGGGCACTGGTAGGTGGCATTGCTGGGCACTGGTAGAAAGGCACTGATGGGCATTGGCAGGCTGCATTGCTGGGCACTGGTAGGTAGCATTGATGGGCACTGGCAGGCTGCAATGCATGGGCATTGGTAGGCGGCATTGCTGGACACTCTGAGGCGGCATTGATGGGCACTGGCAGGCTGCATTGCTGGGCACTGGTAGGCAGAATTGATGGGCACTGGTAGGTGGCATTTCTGGGCACTGGCAGGCTGCAATGCTGGGCACTGGCAAGCTGCAATGCTGGGCACTGGCAGGCAGCATTGGTAGGCACTGGCAGGCTGCATTGCTGGGCACTGGCAGGCTGCATTGCTGGGCACTGGTAGGCTGCATTGATGGGCACTGGTAGGTGGCATTGATGGGCACTGGTAAGCGGCATTGCTGGGCACTAGCAGGCTGCATTGCTGGGCACTGGTAGGTGGCATTGCTGGACACTGGTAGGCAGCATTGCTGGGCACTGGCAGGCTGCATTGCTGGGCACTGGTGGGCAGAATTACTGGGCACTGGCAGGCTGCATTGCTGGGCACTGGTGGGCAGAATTGCTGGGCACTGGCAGGTTGCATCGCTGGGCACTGGTGGGTGGAATTGCTGGGCACTGGTAGGCGGCATTGATGGACACTGGCCAGCTGCATTGCTGGGCACTGGCAGGCGGCATTGCTGGGAACTGATAGGCCACATTGATGGGCACTGGTAGACTGCATTTGGTGGACACTGGTAGGCTGCATTTGATGGGCAACGGTAGGCTGCATTTGATGGGTACTGATGAGGCTGCATGGATCTCTTGTATCATGGCTGCAGTCTCTGACCATCACCTGTACCATGTCTGCAGTATGTCTGGGGCCTCTTTTTAACAGACTCTCTAACAGAAGTCCTCTCTCTGTCCATCAGAGAGGCCCACCTCCAAGTCCCATTAGAGTACTCTGCTTCTCTTCCTGTATTTTGCTTATTGTTAAAGTGGTTGTCAAGTCATGACAACCACTTTAACCTACAGGTACGCCTATAATAAGGCTTACCTGTAGGTACCCTGCATATCTCCCAAACCTGCATGGTTTAGGAGATATACAGTATAAATGCATGTGCCGACGTGATCGCCACATGCGCAGTGAAGAAACAGCCCGACTGGTCCATTTCTTCACCATGTGTGCCGTAAATGACGGCTCCCATGCACGTGCGTGGGAGTGGTGTCAGTGCGGCTTCTGCCAACCACAGTGCTGGAGTCCATGCTGTGATTGGTCGGCACCCAAGATCCCAGAAACCGACGGACTCAGCATGTCGCCGGACACAGCGGTGCTCGGGGACCGCTGCTACAGCATCGATCTAAGGTAAGCATTTCATAATGAGCTAGTATGCGATGCATACTAGCTCATTATGCCTTTCTCTTGTAGGTGTTTTTTTTTTTTAAACTTGACAACCACTTTAAGAGATGTAAAGAGGAGGAGTTAGTAATATGACCACGCCCACGAGGGGGTGCCAGAAATATTTCTGCACCCAGGCATCTGTGACCCTAGGATTGGCCCTGGTGACAACAGATGGTGCAATTATTCGCAAATGGAAGAAACACAAAATAACTGTCAATCTCCCTCAGTCTGGAGCTCCATGCAAGATCTCACCTCGTGGACTTTCAATGATCATGAGAATGGTGAGGAATCAGCCCAGAACTACACGGGAGAATCTTGTTAATGATCTGAAGGCAGCTGGGCCCATAGTCACCAAGAAAACAATTGGCAACACACTACCACCATGAAGGACTGAAATCCTGCAGCCCCCGCAAGGTCTCCCTGCTCAAGAAAGCCCATGTACAGGCCCGTTTGAAGATTCAGAGGAGAACTGTGTGAAAGTGTTTTGGTCAGATGAGACCAAAATCAAGCTCTTTGGCATCAGCTCAACCCGCAGTGTTTGGAGGAGGAGGAATGCTGCCTATGACCCCAAGAACACCATCCCCACCGACAAACAGAGATGGAAACATTATGCTTTGGGGGTGTTTTTCTGCTAAGGGGACAGGACAACTTCACCGCATCAAAGAGATGATGGACGGGGCCATGTACCGTCAAATCTTAGGGGAGCATCTCCTTCCCTCTGCCAGGGCTTTGAAAATGGGTCGTGGATGGGTATTCCAGCATGACAATGGCCTAAACATATGGCCAAGGCAAAAAAGAAGTGGCTCAAGAAGAAGCACATTAAAGGTAAGTTAACCTTTATAGAAAAATCTGTAAGGTGGACCCCCTCCTAATGCCCCCTGGTCCCGTTGACCTGGAGCCCGGCGATCACTTGCTAGGAGACACCATATAGCCGCCTTTCCGGTCCGGGGCTTAGAAATTCCCTCTGATTAATCTCCTAAACAAACCTCGTAACAGGTACGTATAGGAGGCATTCTAATTGGTCAGCGCCGTCACATGGGCACAGTGTCACAGTGGCAGGTTGGCACCGCTGCGCGAATCGCCAGGCTGTACGGCGGCTCACGCAGTTGCGGGAGGGAGTGTGCCACCAGTGGCGCACTCCCGCGCCTGCTGTGTGAGCATGCCCGCAGGTCGGGCGGACTCGATGTCCGCCGGCGACCCACAATCGCCTGTTACAGAGGCAGAGTGGAGATCTGCCAGTGTAAACATGACGAATCTCCGTTCTGTGAGGGGACAGATGACGATCTAATGTTCCCAGTGATTGGGAACAGTTAGATCTGTCATCCCCCAGCCAGCCCAGCCCCCACACAGTTAGAACACACTGAGGGAACACAATTAACCCCTTAATCACCCCCTACAGTTTAACCCCTTCCCTGCCAATGACATTTACACAGTAATCAGTGGCTATTTAAAGTTCTGATCGCTGTTTTTTTGTCAATGCCTAATTGAACAAGCTGAAGTTAGAAGCTAATTGACTACCATGCACAGCTGCACCAGATTTTTTTACTCTCTAGTTTTAGTAAATCAACCCCATTGTATTTTATTCCATTGAAAAAGATAAAAATAATCCAGAAATAAAACATTTATGACAACATTTTGTATCATCCATTTGTTTTACCAAACACCTTCAGCATGCCAACTTCACATTCAGTATTGTGTACTTGCAAGGGGGAAGAGACTATGCTGCTGTATTAAATTAACTGTATTTGTTAGTGTCTATCCTATTGGGGGATTTTTTTGGAGCATTGGGTTCCCTGTCCTTCAGCGATTACATTTTGGATGTCCTGGGTGTGATGGGCCCCCCCCCCCCATTAAGTGTACCTAGGGTTGCCACCTCATCCCTTTAAACCCGAACACATATGAATTCCACAGGGCCTGTGGCTAATTAAATGCAGATAAGGCACCAAGTCAGTTTAATTACCACTTTAATCAGCCACAGAACCTGTGGAATTCATATGTGTTCGGTTTTAAAGGGATGAGGTGGCAACCCTCAGGCCTCATACACACGGACGTCTGTGAAAAAATAGGCAAAACGTTGCGCCCGACGTTTTGGAAAAAATCTGTGTTTTTACCATCGGCGTTAGTGAGCGTTAGTGTCAATAGGCGTTTTTTTAAAAAAAATCAGTCCTCCTGCTATTTTTCAACCTTAAAAATGCCGGTTAACGCCGGTACGGCGTCAGCGGGCGTTAGTGAGTGTTTTGCCGATTGGCGCCAAAAAACGCCAAAATGCTACAGCCTCAGAACGCACTGGTCCTGCGTTCTAGAAACAGCTCACTAATGCAGACGCCCTCTACTGCTCACAAACGCCGGCGTTTTTAGAGGGCCATTGAATAACATGGAGAGCTGCAAAAAACGCCCCTGAACATGGCGTCAAAAAACGCACGTGTGTATGAGGCCTAAGTGTACCCGCTGCTATGGTGAATTGCGGATCTGGGGCGATATAATTTGTGTCCCTCCCTTTCTGCAGTTACCTTTTCGCTATATTCGCACCTTTTCTATATATTAATATGGCTGTATGATTGGTATTGTTTATGTGGGGTCATAAAGCAGGTACACATGCTGAAGGGTATCTGGTAAAATATGTGGACAATACAAAATAGTGCCATAAATGTTTTAATTATGGATTTGTGGATTTGTTTTATTGTTTTTAATGGAATAAAAAAAAATTACAAATGTTCTGTTTGTGCTCATTCCTGAGTTTATTTGTTTACATATCTACTAGGGATGTGGTGCTTGCAATACCAAATCATGCCATTTTTTTGTATTAGGGCTCTTTCACACGAGCGGATCGTTCGGGTCCTCCTGTCAGTTTTTCAGGAGGACCCAAACGGACACTCCATTGTACTCTATGGAGCGACGGATGTCAGCGGTGACATGTCTGCTGACACCCGATCCGCTCCGCCAAAAACAGACGGATGGAAACCCTATTTTCCATCCCCCTGGCGGATCGGATGAACAGACGGTCCGTGTTCATCCGATCCTCCATGGAGGAGAATGGAGCTGTGACAGGTCAGTCTCTGCACAGGGTGTCATCCGCCGGCTCAGCAGGGATAAACGGATGGATCGCCACTGAGCAGCGGAGCCTGTCAAAACGGGCTCCGCTAGTGTGAAAGGGGCCTTAGTGAAGTTTTTTGAATTTTGAATTTATTTACACTTCCTGATGACACTACCACCTGTGGAAAGGAGTTCCACATCCTTATCGCTCTAACAGTAAAGGAAACCTCATGCAGTTTAAGATTGAACCGCTCCTCGTTTAACTTCATTGTGTGTCCTTGTTAAGGCCTCATACACACGGACATTTCTTAAAATATAAACAAAACGTCGGGCCCGACGTCAAGGAAAAAAAATCTGCGTTTTTTGGCGTTATGCATCGGCGTTAGTGAGCGTTGGCGTCAATAGGTGTTTTTTAAAAAAAATCATGCCTCTGCTATTTTTCAACCTAAAAACGTTGGCGTCAAAAAACGCCGGTTAACGCCGGGTTGGCGTTAGTTGGCGTTAGTGAGCGTTTTGTGGCATTGGCGTCAAAAACCGCCAAATTGTTACAGCCTCAGAACGCGCTGGCCGTGGGTTCTAGTTTCAGCTCACTAACACCGACGGCATCTACAGCTCAAAAACGTCAGCGTTTTTATGGGGCCATTGACTAACATGGAGAGCTGCAAAAAACGCCAGAAAACGCCGGCGTCAAAAAACGCCCGTGTGTATGAGGCCTTATTTTTTAGAGACTTTAGGTCCTCCTAATGCTAGATTTCCTAGTTAATGATTTCAATATCACTATCACAATATCACTATCATATCCCCTCTTAAGCGCCTCTTCTGCAGGGAGTTGAAATGTAATGTTTGTGGTCATTCCTCGTAATTGAGGTCTTTGAACCCCCTTATTAGCTTTGCTGCCCTTCTCTGGACTCCCTCCAGTTCGAGCACATCCTTCCTGAGGCTTGGGGACCAAAGCTGAACAGCATACGCATGATGCAGCCTAACCAGAATATTGTGGTAGAATTATTATTTTATCTCTTGTATAAATCCCTTTTTAATGCATGCCAATAGTCTGCTGGCCTTGCTTGCTAAAGCTTGGCATAGTATGTTATTGCTGAATCTGTGATCTACAAGTACCCCCAGGATCCATCCTCAATTCGCCCAGAGGTTATCTCCCCAGCAAGTAACGTGCATTCATATTTTTAGCTCCCTAGTGCATTACTTTACATTTTTTTTACACTAAACCTCATCTGCCATTTAGCAGCCCACCCCTCTATTTTGACTTAAAGGCCTCATACACACAGGCGTTTTTTGACGCCACTTTTTTGGGCGTTTTTTGCAGCTCTCCATGTTTTTGAGCTGACGTTTTTGAGCAGTAGAGGGCATCGGCGTTAGTGAGCTGTTTCTAGAATGAACTAGCGCGTTCTGAGGCTGTAGCATTTTGGCATTTTTTTACGCTAATCAGCAAAACGCTCACTAACGCCCACTAACGCCATACCAGCATTAACTGGCATTTTTTGACGCCGAAAATTTTAGGTTGAAAAATAGCAGAGGACTGATTTTTTTTTTTTTTTAAAAACGCCTATGGACGCCAACGCTCACTAACGCCGATGCAAAACGCCGAAAAAAACGCAGATTTTTCCAAAACGTTGGACCCGACTTTTTGCTTATTTTTTCTCAGACGCCTGTGTGTATGAGGCCTAACTTTTTGCCTTAAACAGAATTAGTCCCAGGTCAGAGCCCTGAGGTTCCCCGCTCACAACTCCAGACCATTCAGAAAATGCGCTATTTATCACTGCTCTTTGGATGCTCTTCTGCAACCAGTTTTCTATCCAAGTACATATGATCTCATCAATGCCAAAAGATACATTAAGCATCTATGGGGTACTGTGTCAAATGCCTTAGACCCGATTTGTTACACTGGGGTGGGCGGTAGCGGTAAATCCCCGCTAGTTTCAGCAGGGATGTTATAGCAAGCGGCACTACAGTGCCGCTATGCAGGGGGGGGGCGCGATGCTTTTAACCCCTCACAGGGGTTAAAATGGGGTTAAAAGTGCCGGCGCGCCGCGCTACCGAGGCGGTGTGCAACCACTTCGGAAGCGCTGCCCATTGTTTTCAATGGGCAGGGGTGGTGGAGGAGCAGTGTATCACCGCTCACCGCACCGACCCAAAGATGCTGCTTGCAGGACTTTTTGTAACGTCCTACAAGCGCACCACCCCAGTGTGAAAGCATTCCGGCTTTCACTTTGGGGTGGATGGGGAAGGATTTTTGAGGCGCCTTACAGGTGCTATTTTTAGCTACATAGCGCCTGTAAAGTGCCTCAGTGTGAAAGGGGTCTTAGTGAAACCTAGATACACTACATCCATAGGCCTTCCACTATCCAAATTAAAGGTCACCTCCTCATAGAATGTTAAGAGGTTGGCCAGGCAAAAACACTGAACACTGGTCTCTGTCAGCCAAAAGGGTACATTCACTACAATGTTATTAACATTACTGTCTTGTTAATTATAGCCCTTCTTTTCATTCATATAAACGCAGGAGAAGATTGCATTTCATAAAGTTGTCTTCTCCCTGATGCTTGTGATCATCTTTCCCTAATGATCTCTTTTGGAAACAGAGCTGCTGATGGCTTGTCAAGAAGACCTTATGACCCTGAAACTCCCCCAGAAGAGTGGATGCAACTGATGACAGAAGGGGTACAAGCACTGTGCCAAGGAGCTGAACATCAGGGCAAGTTGCAGGTGTTCCAAAGCTCTACTGTAACCTCCCTCAAATAAAAGATGGGGCCTAGCTAAGCTCTAGAGAAAAAACCTAGAAAAGGCCCAAGAAAGGACCAGATGGAAGACTCCCCTCTTTGCAGTCTGATCCTGAAAGCCCTGGAAAGTGGGAGCTCAGATCCACTGTTAGTCAATGTTGAAAAAGAAGCCGGTCTGGTCCATTAAGAATGGGTAGATTAGGGGAAAAAAAGTCTAATCAAGATTAGACTTTATTTTGTTCTAATCTGCCTAGCAACAGGCCGTCTGTCCAAAAAATCATTTATAAGTGTATTGAGAACACGGAGTAAACAGTTTTTCCACGTTTATTGGAAGTCTGAGAGTTTGCTAATCTGGTAAAAGGAGTGCATTAGGACCGGCCAAAATGCCGACCTGGGCCACCTATTGAGCTCCCTTATTGGCTCCCTGCACGAGGGGGTGGAGATTTTCCCCTGGAGCAGTTGCATGAGGAAGTGAGGAAAGTGTGAGGCTGGAAGCAGCTCAATGTGCAACCAGTGAAGGAGAGAGAGAGAGGGTCCAGGAGGAAGGAGAGACACAGGAACATGAGTTAGCACATTTCTCTGCAAGCACAACTTAGACTTAATCAACATACCAGCTCAGGCTGCACGACAACTTGAGAAGACAACCTGCAGTGAACCTTGCTGAGTTATGGTTGTCAGTCTTGGAATGTGGATTAAGATGTATAGTCATACTACCTGGTCTGGGCGAGAGAGCTCTGTTTGTAGGGTCCTTCAGCAAGCAGCAAAGCACATCATTCCACTGACCAGCTGAATACAGCATCATAAGTCTACCTGATCACTAAAATGTGACTTGTGGATGTACAGAAATAGATCATTTATTTTTGCTGTGATGTTCAGTGCTAGCACATATACTGGTGGGATCACTGGTGCACCCTTCTCAGTGTGATTACATATGGTTCATCACCATAAATAGTGAGCTATTAGCTATACAGATTGCCTTAATTTTCTTTTTATGAAGCTTACAGCAATATATTGTCTCCTGTGGAAGTACTTAAAGCGGAGGTCCGGGCTAAAAAAAAAAATTAAAAGTCAGCAGCTACACATACAGTAGCTGCTGACTTTTAATATTAGGACACTTACCTGTCCTGGACTCCAGCGATGTCGGCACCCGCCGCCGATCTTCGGATCGGGGGACGGGTGCAGCCGCTTCCATCGCGGGTAAGGGAACCCGGACGTGTAAGCAGTACAGCTTCACGCCGGGCACCTTACCGCGCATGCGCGAGCTCTGCCACGCTCTGCTACTGGCCAGGCGGCCAGTAGCAGAGCGAGCAGGGAGGAGGGAGCCGGCTTCTGACGTCATCTGCCGCGTCCGCCGGCCAGAGCTCCCGGATGTGTGGAAAAGGACACCTGTCTAAAGACAGGTGTCCTCTTCCCCCTCCCCCCCGAAAGGTGCCAAATGTGACACCTGAGGGGGGGAGGAATCCAACCAGCGGGAGTTCCACTTTAGGGTGGAACTCCGCTTTAACTGCAAGTACCATTGTCAACTCTGTCTGTTTTTTCCCTTAGAGTGTGTTTCACTATATCCCATAATAGGACCCCTAACAACCTATTATGAGATATATACATAATATCCCCTATTATGAAAGACCCTCTATTTTATTATATGGGTTCTCTCAGTATATATCCCATATGGGGGGGGGGGGTCTCTCTCACTCTCAGGCAGTATATCCCATAATAGGGGGTCTCTCAGTATATCCCTGGCACCCACCCCGCAATCTCAAAAATTCACCAGACCCCACTGCAATGTACATATCCTTAAAGTTTTATTTATTTACAGTGAAACACACAAACAAGCATACACAGCAAACCATGACCATAAACAAGCCCCAACAAACAAGAACCAACCCCAATGACAAACAATAACTAATGAACCTAAGAACTGACTATCTACAAATATTTACAATATAAGGGACAAGGGTAACAGGGAATACAGGGATGCTAGGAAGAGAGGAATCATGACCGAGTACAAGAGTAGAGTGCAGGAGCAAGGCAGCAGGGTAGGGTGCAGTAAAGATCAGGATCACAGGAACAAACTGGCAGCAAGTAGGCAATCAGAATAGTGACATGCTGAAAAAAGGGAGGAGCAGCCTTAAATAGCCACCTGGCAGCTGAAAATAGGTGTTGCTGATCATTAAAGCCTGCTGGCTTTTGGGAGACACCTGCTGGTGGACACTGGAACTGCAGAAATCAGCCTGGAGCAACATAGTGCCACCAGCAGGTGAACTCAATCCTAACAGACACCCTATCATCTAGGGCAGTGGTCTCCAACCTTTTTGGCATCGGGGACCGGCTGTGTAGAAGGAAATTATGCAAAGGCCCGGTGGGTGCAATGCGGGTTTTCGAGGGCAATCTGTTGGGGCAATGGCTGGTGTTGACACTTTAATCATCACGGCACCATGGTTGAAATGGTGTCAAGATGATTGAAGCAAATCATTTCTATCATTACATTGTAATATATATAAATTAAATATTTCAACTCCCCATAATGCAGAATCAGGTTGAGCCCTGAGTGTCTTACTTGCCACTGTTGCCTAGCACCAGGTGCAGCTTGTCACTTGCCAACAGCCACAAGACGCAGCTTGTCACTTGCCACGTCACCTGCCACCAGATGCAGCTTGTCACTTCACCTACCACCAGATGCAGCTTGTCACTTGCCAAGTCACCTGCTACAAAATGCAGCTTGTCACTTGCCACGTCACCTGCCACCAGATGCAGCTTGTCACTTGCCACATCACCTGCCACCAGATGCTGCTTGTCACTTGCCACGTCACCTGCCACCAGATGCTGCTTGTCACTTGCCACGTTGCCTGCCACCAGATGTAGCTTGTCACATCATCTGTCACCAGATGCAGCTTGTCACGTCACCTGCCACCAGATGCAACTTGCCACACCACCTGCCACCAGATGCAGTTTGTCACTTACCACGCCACCTGCCACCAGATGCAGCTTCCCATGTCACCTGCCACCAGATGCAGCTTGTCACTTTCCACGTCGCCTGCTACCAGATGCAGCATGTCACTTGCCACGTCACCTGCCATCAGATGCAGCTTGTAACTTGCCACGTCACCTGCCAACAGATGTGGATTGTCCCTTGCCACGTCGCAGAAAGATCAATCAGCGCAATAAATCCTAGTAAACTAAAAAGCAGCTGAGCACCAAGGGTCAAATTATTAAGTCCCACAATAGATACAATTAATACAGAGTGCAGCACTATAAGAGTAAATCTCATAAAAAACTATAAAAGTTCTTACATTTTTAGTGGGAATGCTCGAACACTCCAAAGTGCATCAGTGTGAGTCCTCCACCAATAGTAATCCCAGCAGCTCACTTCCACAGGTGGACCCTCATAACAAGGATCGTAACACACCTTTGCCCTTAAAAGGGCAATATAACATGTATGTATCCTGTGAGTGACTTCCTACACTTCAAACACAAGTGTCTCGGCACCAATGATGAAACGTTTCCAATTCACAGGTCATGCAAATAAAAATAATATATAGTGCTCTCTGCTACAAGTAAAAATCATAAAGAACTCACAAGTCAGGCACTGTAACCCAGTGCTTAGTATGCAGGCATATATGCTCCAAACAATCCAGTAAAGCCAGAACGATCATGTTAAACATAAAGCAGCGTTGACCGCGGGTGACGTCATGCTACTTCCCTGCTTCTGTCGCTTTGTGTGGTGTGGGGGGGGGGGGATTTGTGGTGTGAAGGGGGGTGGGTAATGTGAAGGAGTCTTCACACAAACGTGTGATTCGGACCTCTGCTGGCAGAAAATGTGGCTGATTGGTCCTCCGTAAAATTTAATTCAATACCCCTGATATATACCCATTAGTGATAAAATGCTGTATGAATATAATCATTTGCCAGTGTTATCAGTTGCTGCTGCACACGCCTAGTGATTGCACCACACTAAGATATATCATGCAAAATCATTGTCTATACTTTAATTATGAGCCAATGCTATCTTTATTGCTTTGCCCTTCTGCTCTGTTGCGGTGTCTTGTAGTCTTCATTTGGTGTTAAAAGTTTGTTCTGTTAGCAATGTGTCCCTCCTATGCAATCCTGATTGATTCATTGGAAATACCCCCACCCAACTCAGTATAAATATAGGCCTTCCCTAAGGTCTGCAAATGCCTTGGTCTGCACTGGCAGGGATTGCATTGACAAATATCATCTTGGATAAAAAAATTCATATTGGATTAAGTATTACACTTCGGCTCAGCACTTCAGTGAATGCACAAAGCTACAAACAGAATACTCCAAGCCACTAAACAGACTACATGTGACCTTATTTCACTTTTTCATCACTCATCCAGTCTGATTCTCAATCTCCCACTCTGTATCATGCACTCCCTACCTTTTCTTCTCACAGTTGCATCCTCTCTCCTTAAACTCTCTCTCCTTCACCCCACTTCACCACTTTTATATATCACCCTTGCTCCTTTCTTCACCTTATTACTGCACTCATCAGCTCCTGCTACTTCGGAACCCACATACCAATAAAACCTCCAGTACACTGGGAAGTGTCCCCCCACATAAGTCACACTCCCATATCACCTCTCTCACCCTTCTGCTTCTCCTAACTTCTTGAGATATTTCCCCAAATCCAGGACCACCATCATTTACCTTTGGACAAGATACCAGACACCTCCAATCCTCTGACAGCAGGTGCAATCCACACAATCTAATTTCTATTCTGCCTAGAACCAGCCTCCCCTTCTCCTGTGTCCTTTGGAATGCCCGCTCTGTTTGTAACAAACTTACCACCGTCCATGACCTATTTATCACAAACTCCTTCAACCTACTTGCAATTACGGAGACCTGGCTTCAAGATTCTGACTTTTCTTCCTCGGCTACCCTCTACCATGGTGGCCTCCTGTGGACTCACTCTCCCAGGCCTAGTGGATGAAAAGGAGGGGGTGTTGGATTCCTCCTATCCCCTCAAAGCATTTTCAAGTTCTTCATCCACCCCCCTCTCTGTCCCTCTCCTCATTTGAAGCTCACTGTATTCGTCTATTTTCTCCAGTTTTGTCAAGAATTGCTGTGATCTATCGGCCTCCTGGACTGGTATCAAGCTTCCTTGAAGACTTCTCTGCCTGGCTACCCTACTTTTTTTCTTCTAAAACTCCAACAATCATTCTTGGTGACTTCAACATCCCTGCTAATCTTAACACTCCTGCTACTTCTAACTTTCTGAGGCTAACCTCCTCTTTTGACATAAAACAATGGGCACATGCTTCTACTCACACTGATGGCAACTGCCTTGACCTCATATTCTCCTACCAATACACTCCGTGCAACCTCTCCAACATTCCTTTTCCTCTCTCTGATCACCACCTTATTAGTTTCACTCTCTCCTTGTCTTCCTCCTCCTTGCCTTCCAGCTACCAAACAATTACCCGTAGATACCTTAGCCATCTTAACCCTTCTCTTCTTTTTTCTGCTACAGATTGTCTCTACGACAAAATCTCATCCTTGTCCTGCCTCAACCTGGCCACTTCTATATACAACAGCTCAATGACGTCCACCCTAGATACCTTGACCCCCCTCACTACACACAGAATCAGGCCCTGACCGCTACAACCCTGGCAGACAGACGATACCAGAAGCCTCAAAAAAAAGAGCTGCGCTCTTGAGCGTCTGTGGCGTAAGACTAAGTCACAGCAAGATTTCAGCCAATATAAATCTGCCCTCCAACAATACCATTCCTGCTTCCACACTGCCAAACAGACCTACTTTACCACTCTTATAAACAACCTCTCACGGAGCCCCCGTCAACTCTTTTCTACCTTTTAACGCTCTACTTCGTCCTCCATTACCTTCACCCACTAACTTGCTCACTGCCCAGGAGATTGGTAATCACTTTAAAAATAAGATAGCTACAATTCGTCTTGAGATCTCCTCTCCACAAATTTCTCACTCCATTCACACTCTTTGTCCTCCTGCACAATCAATACTCTCGTTTAACCCAGCTACTATAGAGGAAGTCACTAAACTTCTCTCTAATGCCCACCTAACCTCCTGCCCCCTGGACCCCATTCACTCTCAACTACTACAGTCACCCTCTCACTGAAAACAACCTTCTTGATCTCCTTCAGTCTGGATTTCGTCCACAGCACTCCACAGAAACTGCCCTCCTAAAACTCAAAAACGACTTACTAACAACAAAAACCAACGGTCATTATTCCATACTCTTACTCTTGGACCTCTCCACTGCCTTTGATACAGTTGATCACCCCCCTCCTCCTCAAAAAACTTAATTTGCTTGGTCTCCATTGCTGTGCTCTTCGTTGGTTCGAATCTTACCTATCTCACCGCACCTTCAGTGTCACTTACAACTCCACTTCCTCCTCTCCAACTCCTCTTACCATTGGGGTCCCCCAAGGTTCTGTCCTTGGAACCTTACTATTCTTGATCTACACATCCTCCCTGGGTCAGCTGATAACCTCCCATGGCTTCCGCTATCATTTATATGCCGATGACATCCAAATCTATCTCTCTACCCCTCAGCTCACCCCGTCAGTCTCCTCACAGATCACTGCCTTACTAACAGACATATCAGCCTGGATGTCACAGCACTTCCTCAAACTGAATCTATCTATCTAAAACTGAGCTCATGATATTTCCTCCCCCACATGCCCCTTGCCCCTATCTCTGTTAAGATCAATGGCACAACTATTAGTGCGTCCCCACATGCCAGGGTGCTAGGGGTAACCCTAGACTCTGAACTGTCCTTTCAGGACCACATCCAATCCCTGTCCAAATCATGCCTCAGCCTACACAACATCGGTAGAATACGCCCCTTTTTAACCACTGACACCACCAAGCTTCTAACTCACTCCCTGGTTATCTCTCACCTCGGCTACTGCAACTCTCTCCTTATTGGATTACCTTTGCATACCTTATTCCCCCTTCAGTCAATAATGAATGCTGCTGCAAGACTTATCTACCTTACCAACTGCACAGTGTCCTCCACCCCTCTCTGCCAATCTCTTCACCGGCTTCCACTCACCCAGCGAATAAAATTCAGAGTACTAACAATAATTTACAAAGCCATCCACAACTCTGCCCCCAGCTACATCTCTAACCTAGTCTCAAAATACCACCCAAGCCGCCCTCTTCGGTCCTCCCAAGACATCCTGCTCTTTAGCTCCCTTGTCACCTCCTCCCATGCTCACCTCCAGGATTTCACCAGAGCTTCTCCCATCCTTTGGAACTCCCTACCCCAATCTGTCCAACTGTCTTCTAATCTATCCATCTTTAGACGATCCCTGAAAATCTTTCTCTTTAACCACTTGCCGACCGTGTAACGTAGTTACACGTCGGCAAGTGGCACCCATTGTTGTGGGAGGACGTTATATAACGTCCTCCCACAATCGCGCTCCTGCGCGCCCCCTGGGGCACGCACCTGGGAGCATCCGTGACCGCCGGGTCTATGAGACCCGGCGCATCACGGATCCCGGTAAATGGCCGCTTGGAGCGGCCGTTTACCATGTGATCGCTCCGTCAAATGACGGAGCATCACATGTAAACAAGCCGGCGGAAGTGCCGGCTTGTCTCCCCCCTCTCCGCACCGATCGGTGCAGTGTGACAGGGGAGGGGGGAGAGGGGGGAGAGAGGAGATGCAGCGGTGCTGTGGGCAGGATCTGAAGTGCCCACAGCACCGCTATGTGACAGGCAGGGACCCCCTCATCACCCATACACATGCCCATACACATACATGCCCACCCATCTGTCACCCATACATACATGCCCACCCATCTGTCACCCATACATCCATGCCCACCCATC
>BLSH010115260.1:85722-125530 GCA_018402905.1 Glandirana rugosa
CCCTGACCATGACATATACCGACATAAAGTACTGTGACCATGACATATACCGACATAAAGTACCGTGACCATATACGACATAAAGTACCTGAGACCATATACGACATAAAGTACCGTGATCATATACCGACGTGACCATTTATGTGGTAAACCAAGTTTTTGCCTTTTAACATATGAGTGGAAAGGCATTAAAAGGAAAGGACCACGTAGAAGTACCGTCGTATGTCTACCCAACACCGAGGCGGGGGTGTTGTACTATCCTGACCAATTGATATTTAGTTTCTGTCTGGTGAGCCGGGTCTGTCTTTGATTTATAGTTAACCAGTCCTATCATGTTGTGGGGGCGGAGCCACAACCCATCTGTATGCTGCCATGAAGATGCACCAGGAAAGGAAAATTACGGAAAGGTGAGTATACAATTTTCCGTTTTTGAACCAAATGGTGTATTTACCAGTGCAGCCATATACTAGTGCCATGAAATACAGCATATACCAGAGTCCATGAAATACAGCATATACCAGTGCCATGAAATACAGCCATATACAGTACCAGTGTCATGAAATACAGCCATATACAGTACCAGTCCCATGAAATGCAGCTACTGTATATACCAGTGTCCATGCAATGCAGCCCTACCTGTGCCTTAGGACAGAGCTGACAGGGAGACCTATTCGGATTTCCCGCCGCGCCCACTGTGATGATGTCATCACAGGTGCGCCTGACACTCAGAAGACAGAGCAGCCCGAGCGGCCACCGCTGCAGTACCCTATTCGGCCGCTAGGGCTGCTCTGTCTTCTCAGTGTGTGAGAAGTTACAGCTGCGTTCATCGGGGACGGAGGGGGGGGGGTTTGGCTGCTACATTCGCACCATAAGACACAGGGACACTTTCCCCCATTTTTTGGGGGGAAAAAAGTGCGTCTTATGGTGCGAAAAATACAGTAGATGTCACACAGCTTGATAAAAAGGCTAGTGGAAGGAAGGTTTGTGAAAACATAAAGGAAACATTGCCCAAAATATATGGACAAACCAGACATGCTGAATTCATGAATGCTAAGCAAGGGAAGGAGGAAGCCGCAGGGGCTTATTAGAGGCGGTTAAGTGATATGGCAGAGGAAGCAGTCCTTAAAATAGAGGAAGAAAGGGAGAAACTGCAAGTCCATCTACACAACTGGTGAAACAAAGGTTTCTTGATGGTTTAATACCCCATTTGAAAGAAAAGTTGTTCACAGCAAGGCCTGAGGCAGGCAATATGTCTATTCAAGACCTCCTGCCTATCCTGTTATCAATAGAGAACAGGATTAACCAGAAAGACAGCAAACCTAAAGTTATGTACATGCGGAAGCAGAGGGGAAAAGGAAGAGGAAGAGGCAAAGGCAATTTAAAAAATCATGGCAATTGGGGGCCAATCATATGCTACAATTGTAATGAGGAAGGACACATAGCCAAATTCTGCCATCTTCCTGACTGTAGGCTAGAAAGGAGCTTAGAGGCACCTCATGCTGATCCAAGTTCTCTGCCAAATGCAGTGGATCAGGCATAGGAAAATGGCATGCCAGTGTCAATCATGTTAAACAGGGGAGACAATGGTCCCGAGGCCAGAGTAAAAGTATTTTTACAAGAACTCCCCTATCCTGGAGGAGAAACAGAATTAACCTGTTTAAATGATACTGGTGCAAGCCAAAGCGTGTTTAATACAGAGGACTTATCTCCAGGATTATTATCTGAAAATGTTACTCTGGTGTTCGCCTAACCGGAACCTCTACTGATTTGGTTGAGTCCAAGCCACTTAAACTCATGCTAGGACAGCAAACAGAAATTGTCACTAAAGTGTTAGTTTCAGACACAGTTCCTACTAATCTTTTAGCAGCTGACATTTTGAACCAAATTTTAACAAGCATAGACTACACTCCTACAGGAGTCCAAGTGGTCAGTAGTCTGTCAGGAGAAGTTTTAAATTCTGCCTGTGGAGTATTTTTAATCCAAGACTCCACTCCACCATTCCCACCAGAATTGGAAGTGATTCCCGCTGATTTATGGGCCACCAGCAAATATGACGTAGGTCTGCTGCACTGCACCCCAGTTATGATAAAAATTAAACCAGGAGCCCAACTCCCACAGATTAAACAGTACCCGCTGAGTATTGCTCAGAGGGGATAAATAATCAAATCACTCAACTGAAAGCAGCAAGGGTTGTTGTACCAATTAAGTCCCAAGCCAATAACCCCTGTTCCCAATTGCACAGAAGCCAGACAAGAAGGGTGGGCAAGTGACATACCGCATGGTGCATGATTTGAGAGCCATTAACAATATAATTGAGGCAGACACCACAATTTTGCCCAACCCCTGCACTTTACCAAGTGGAATACCTGCCTCCAGAACCTGCTTTACAGTGATTGATCTTGCGAATGCTTTTTTTTCAGTGCCCTTACACCCAGATTGCTGGCACCTTTTTTCATTTACCCATGATGCCCAAAAGTTAGCATGGACAAGATTGTCCCAAGGCTGTGTGAGTAGCCCTTCTGAATATAAAACTGCGTTAAAGCAAGTATTGGACCACTGGTCCCCCTCACACTCAAACGCAGTTTTGTTTCAGTACATAGACGATTTGCTTATTTGTATTGATACAAAGGACATTTCTAGCAGAGAAATAGTAAGCCTTCTTATGTTTCTCTATAACAGTAACAACAAAGTCAGCAAAGAGAAGCTACAATACTGCCAAGAGAAAGTGATCTTCCAGGGTCACTGCATTTGACATGGAATCCGTCACCTAACCCCAGATCAAGTTAAAACTCTACAAAATTTTGAAAAGCCAAGAATGGCTTTTGGAATAGCGCACGATTTTGGGTCTATCTGGAAAGCACAGAACTTTCTGACTAGTGCAGGGAAGCCAGCGAGATATGCAAAACTCATAGAGCGGCTATTTGAGGCCTTTCAGAAACTAGCAGAAGTTGCCATCTTGAAGGTAAAAGGACGTGCAAGGGAAAATGACATGACAGCCAGAGGAAATGCTTTGGCGGACCAAGCGGCAAAGGATGCTGCCATTATGTCATTTGGAGTCACACCCACTGTAGGGGTAGCCCAGGTAGCGGGGTCAGATACCCCTCATCAAGCACAGTGGGATATAGAAACTTTAATTCAGATGCAGAACCGGGCCCCTGATGAAGAGAAGGATAAGTGGATCAAATATAATGCTACCCACAATCAGCAGGGCCTGTGAAGCACTGACAACAGGTGGTGCGATGGTGGCACCTACTGACTGCTATTGAATAGCACCTGGATTTAGTACATTTGCAGCCAGGTTTTGTGCTTCACTTGTGATCTGTACAATGCAGGGAGGCCTGTCCATGTTTCCCAAAAGCATTCTCCTAAGCCCGATTTCCCTTTTCAAAGAATTCAAATAGACTACATACAGATGCCCAGAATAGGCACCTATGTGTATGCTCTAGTGTGCATTGACATGTTTTCAATTTGGCCTGAATGCTGGCCGGTAGCCAAAGCAAATGCAAAAACAACAGCAAAGAAAATTTTGAATGAAATAGTTGGTAGATATGGAGTTCCTGAAACTATTGAGAGTGACAGAGGAACCCATTTTACTGGAGAAGTGATGAAAGAGGTAATGGAAGCATTTAACATACAGCAAGCCTTCCATACACCTTATCATGCACAAAGCAGTGGTAAAGTTGAGAGACTTAATGGAATTTTGAAAAACAGATGTGCAAAAATTAGAGCAGATACAGGAAAGGATGGGTGGAAGCTTTGCCAATAGCCCTACATTCTGTACGAACTACCCCTAAACAACCACATGGGCTGTCCCCCTATGAGATTTTATTTGGAGGGGCACCCAAAATTTTCCTCAACAGTTGCAGGCTTGTCACTCTAGTCTGTTAGAATATGTTCAGATTTTGCAAAGAACATTGAATAAAGTACATGAAGGTGTTTACAACTCTATCCCCGACCCAGATTCTGTTCCAGGTATTCACAGAATCCAACCAGGTGACTGGGTGGTGGTCAAGCAACACATCAGAAAGCCACTAGAACCAAAATTTGATGGGCCACGTTTGGTGCTTTTGACAACCAGTTCTGCTGTCAAGTTGGAAGGAAAGCCCACCTGGATTCACACCAGTCATTGCAAGAAAATCCTGAAGTGATAATATCCTTTGAAATAAAAATGATTTTTTTTTTCTTGTTGTCTGTGAGAATTGTGGTTGATATTATTAACCTTACTACCACTGATATAGGTTTATTAAGTGAAGAAATGGCTCAGCTTAAAAAAGTAGTATTAGAGCATAGATTAACGTTAAATTATTTCACTGCAGCTCAAGGTGGGATGTGTAAGGTTATTCGCACTGACTGTTGTATATACATTAATTAGTGAGGACATTATTTAAGGGCATCTTGCTAAGATAAGAGCACTACAGAATGGGGCCAGAGATATTGCTAAGGATGGACCCCTTTAAAGGATTAGGAGGTTTTGGTGATTTTTTATATGGCATAGCAACATGGTTACAGAAATTAGGTGTTTACATTGTGATGTTCCTGTTTCTCATACTTGTTATTTACTTCCTCGTCAGGCTGTATCTCTGTGTGATCACCCACTGTATCAATAGATGGTCCACCAGCCCTGATGAACCTATAATTCTGAGAAAACTAGGAGAGAGCTGAACAGGACGCCGTCTCCCTGCGCCAACGTAGCAGGAGCTACCGTCAATCAGCTGAATGTAACGTGGAGAAGAATGGTGTTAAGTAAACAAAAGGAGGGAAATGACATGGACTTTCACTGTATTGTTCATTTAAGCACAAGAGACTCCATTTTGTTCACACTGGGGTAATGTGTTCTGTGGCCTTCACTTATCACACAGATACACTTTCTGCTAGAAGCTCTCTCTCTGTCTCTATTCCCCCCTCCCCTCTCTATGTTTTACTTTTGCAATTGTTCTATTCGCTAGCTTTTAATAATATATTTCTATTTGTTAGTTTTTAATAACATCTCACACCACCCCTTTCTTATCTATGTATAAAATATCATGTAATACATTTGGTCAGAACAGACATTTTAAACACAGAGATTGCATACTGTGGATCTGTTCCTGCAATTGCAAAACTAAGTTTTATTTTTAGAGTCACAACCAGAAATTTCCTAAACAATAGTTTCCAGTAGAGGTTGATTCAGTTCCAATTCCCAGCCCTCCAAGAGACATGCCAAACCGGGGTCAGAAAATGTGATCAGGAGCTTATAAATGTGATCAGGAGCTTATAAATGTGATCAGGAGCTTATAAATGCTCGCGATCCCATGTCTATTTATCCCCCCCAGATCGAAAAGTCTCTCCCAAGGGCTAAGTTCATGGACCGAGTGGAGAGGTCTTGGGAGGGATTCTATAAAGTGCTGAAGTTGTCTGTATCTCCATGTATGCCAAGGTTGAGGGTCATATCTACTTCGTAGTTCAGAAAGTGAACACAATATATTTCCACTTAGGACATCTTTCAATCTCAGGCAATCCGATTGAGTCCATTTTAAATATGCCCTATTTTCTTTCCCTGGCATGAAATAATTTGAATCTGAGAGAGGCATTAATGGGCTATTATTCAGCCAAAGAGTGTTTTTATGTTGGATATCCCATTTTCTCAAAGTCTCTACAGTGGCTGAGGCCAGTTCCTTCTCAAGACCTCTATATTGCCCTGGCAGCCAAATTTTTTGGCCCAGGGAAACGCCGCTTAAGCTTTCCTCTAAATTAACTCATTTTTTTCTGGGATGCACCATTGGCCCAATCTATCACCCTCCGTAGTACAGCGGCCTCGTGGTATTTCCCAAAATCTGGCAGAGACAGTTCTCCCGACACCCTTGGTCTGATCCGGGGTTGTCTATGATTCCAAATGAGTATATTTATCAATGCTCTTAAAGTCTTAAAATAAGCTTTTGGGAGAGTCTGAAAAATATACAGAGCTTTTGGTAGTGTCACCATTTTGATCACACTAATCCTGCAGAACCAGGACAACTTGTCCCTTGAATAGTTATTTAGATCCCGGGAATACAATTATCCTGATATAGCTCTGATACTGATGTTGAAAGATAAATACCCAAATACTTTAATCCTTTCCTTTTCCAAATAAAGGGGTGAAGGAGATTTAAGCCCCTACACTCAACCTCAGGGATGGATATATTCAGGACTTCAGTTTTCTCTATATTTATTTTAAAGTTTAAGATTTTTCCATACCTTTCCAATTCTGCCCAGATAATTGGGAGTGATTTAAGAGGATTGGCAACATAGAACATAATGTCTCCGCAAAAGCGGACACCTTGTGCTCATGTCCTTATATCACCAGGCCGGGGGGTGTGGCCCCAGGACAGGCATGTGAGAGGAAGCAAGCTCTCACAGCTCCCGGTGTTGATCAGACATTGATCATTCCCAAGCCCATGATATTGATCCAAACCTGGCCATCCTAATAGAGCAAGACCTGGTGACCACGGGGGAACCTTTGCCAGTGCTCTGCACCCGCAGGATGACCCACAAAGAACAATGCAAGGCCGCCGGCCTAGAAATCCAAGATGGCGCCGCCGTGGCCGGGATGAAGGGGACACCACGAGGACCTGACAAAACAAAAGGCCTGGGTCCCAAAACAGCAAAGACTGGCAAGTGCACTGGTAAGGACTCTCCAAAGGACATGCTATACTATGCACAGAAGCTGGGGGGGCAGCTAGAGGCGGAACAGGGGGACCGTTTGATGCACTCCCAGGGCCTGTCACAGGGGGAGAGAGCACGTGTAGCAGCCAGAGCAGCCCAGGATGAAGCAGGGGAAGGGGCTTATAACACACTGCCCGATCACACCATGCCAGACACGAAGATGGAAGATTTGCCTTAGCCCACATTAGCTGACATTCTCAAAGCAGTACACAAATACACTGCATCAGTGAATACGCTGAAAGATCAATTTGGGGGGCTGAGAGAGGATGTATCATTGGTCCAACAGGATTTACAAAAAATCAGTGAACGTACCACAGCCGTGGAAAGCAGGGTCAGCGAGCTGGAGGACCATCTGCCCTCTATATCACAAGATGCCAAAACTGCCTACCAGATGGCAAAGGAGGCTAGCGACAGGGCGGAGAATATGGAGAACCGTTCAAGATAGAATAACATACGCATAGTGGGTCTCTTTGAAGGGGTGGAGGGCAAGGACCCAACAACCTACATTGAGAACTGGCTAATTGAAACTTTTGGCAAGAATACATTATCCCCTCTGTTTGCAGTGGAGAGGGCTCATAGAGTGCCCATATGTCCTTTACCGTCGGGCCACCCACCCAGGTCTATGCTGGCGAGAATTCTACACTACAGAGACAAGGAGACGCTGCTGTGCCAGGCAAGAGAACGGGCGAATATCCAACATAATGGTATTAGAATCTCCTTTTACCCGGATTTCTCTGCAGAAGTGCAGAGGCGCAGAGCTAAATATCAGGATGTGAAGTGCCGCCTGAGACTACTGCAACTCCCATATGCTATGTTGTACCCAGCAAAGCTGCAGGTCACAGTACATGGCCAGGCCCAATTCTTTGAATCCACCAGGGAAGCGGCAGCCTGGATAGACCGCAACGAACAAGACCTTAATCATCATGGCGATGATGTTGGTGAGGAGTGATTCATGCACCACACTGTTTTATGCCTGATCAAGACATTTAATCTCGTCTGGTTTTGTACCTTTACATACTACATTCTGCTAACAATGTACCCTCGGGCTGGGGAACAGAATATGGTAACCAATGATGAGAGCTACTGCGAATGCAAAGTGAGATATATAACCTATCCAGGTACATGCGTTTAATCCTGACTTGGACTATTGCTAATGTTAGTGAGCGGGCTCTGTTGGCGGCTCCAAAGCACGAATGTTAAAACAGTTTGACCAGTTTTCTAAAGTTGTTACTGCCAGTTTCAAAGCCAGCAAGCTTTCTGTGAATGTCTTAGGTGCAATGCCTCTAACTTCCCACTGGAGGCCAGTAGTGGACAAGATACTTCAAGAGTCCAGTCAGTCTGCAAACTTGGATTACAATACTTGGGGGTTGGTTCAAGGCCCATACCTCCGAGGTCAACATGTTACTGGAGAACATTACTATACCATTTGGATCACAATGGCGAAAATTCCAATAGTGTCCTGGAATGCCAGGGGTATTAATTCTCCGCTCAAGAGAACCATGATCTTTATGTCCTTAGAAAAACTCCAACCTTCCATTCTTTTCTTCCAGGAGACTCATCTGGCTACAGAGACTGTGGGGTGCTTACGGTACTCCTGGGTGCGTAAGGGATATCACTCTACGCATACCTCCTATTCCAGGGGTGTGAGAATTTGATAGTAAGCAAGACCCTGAGGGTCGATATATATTTTTACACTGCAGGGTGGTTACATTACAATGTATACTGGTATGTTTGTATGTTCCTCCCCCCTTTACTGCAGAAATATTGAGGACACTGATTGCCTATTTAGATGACAAACCGGAGCTGCCTTTGCTTATAATGGACAATTTTAACTGTTGTTTACAACCGGCGCTGGATAGACATCCGGCCCCTCAGTCCTCTGCCCTCTCCAGGGGTACCCCCTGACACGGTTGCTGCAAGAGGTGGACTGGGTGGATGTCTGGCACCTGCATAATCCGGGGACTAAACAGTTCTCATGTTTTTCAAAATCGCATGGTACCCTCTCCAGAATAGATCTCGGTGTGGGGAACGCAGGCATACTCCCATATCTTTCTGATGAGGTTTATAAGCCCCGTAGTGTTTCAGACCACTCATCTTTGGTGGTTTATTTAACAGTTTCCCCTCTGAGCACTCTGACTAATGCCCCATGGAAATTTAATGCGTTTTGGCTTATACTGTTTGGTACAACTGAACATATAGAGAGCAGTATACGAGACTTCTTTGAGCTGCAGGATCCCAATGTCTCTCTTTTACAGCAATGGGACGCCTTTAAGGCATTTTTACGAGAGGTACTTATAGCAGAGATGACCAAGGTTAAACGGGCATCTTCGGCTTTGAAGGAGGAATTAGAGGCCAGGGTAACGGACTTGGAACAGAAATTCATAAGGGATCCCTCTGATTCCACTAAGGAGGCTTGGCGGGCCGCACAGTCTGTGTCACGATCCTGGTGGTGAAGTCTGGCGTGTGCAGGGAACAACCACTCTTGCGCACCCGATTCAGGGGTCCCTGGTAGAGCAGACAGGGGACCCGTGAGTGCGGGATGGCACGAGGGCCGGATGGTCACTGAAGGTGGTGATGTGAGGCTCCGGATGGTCGTGCAGGTCAGAAGAGTGGTCGTTCAGGCTGGGTCGGCAACTGGCAGGCAGGCAAGGTACAAGGGGTTCAGGCGGAGAGTGGTCAAGTCCAAGCAGGGTTCATTAACAGATGGGCAGCAAAGGTACAGAAGGGTCAGGCAAACGGATGGTCGTGGTGCCGGGGTCGGTGCTGGCAGATAGGTAGCAGGTCAGAGCAAGCTGGGTCGGTACACAGGAACAGGAACTACACAGGAAGCAGGTTACAGGCAGGAGAGCTGAGGCTCACAGGTACTCAGACGCTGTAGAATGGACAGCACTCGCTGACAGGAAACAGGAAGTTTAAATAGAGCTGCTTGTCAGCAACTAGAGGAAACCACAATCAAATGCAATTAACCCCTTCGGAACAGTCTTCTTCTAACAGTCTGCCTATGAGAGTGTTCTCTCCTCCTAGGTGGAAAAGAAGAGTTTTTTTCTAAACAGGCATTTTTTGAAGAGTGGGAAAAAACAGGTTGTATGTTGGTATGAATAGCGAACGCTCAGCAACGTTCCCCAACTATAGGGGCTAGTAAAGACGGAAGAGGTAAACTAGTGCATTCTCCAGAGCTCATAATGCAGGTGTTGGCAACCTTTTACGAGAATTTATATCTCCTGGGTATTTCATACACAATGGAGGAGCTGGATATTTTTTTGCAAGGGGTTCCCTTTCCAATGCTGAGTGCAGGGCAGAGGAAGGAGCTAGACGCACCTATCACCTTAGAGGAACTTCAAGAGGCAGTGTGCTCATTCCCTAACCGGAAAGCTCCGGGGGAGGATGGGGTTCCTATGGAAATTTACAAGCAATTCTCAGAAACATTGGTGCCACGTTTGCTGCAGGTTTTCAATGTGTTTTAGAGTGAGGGTAGATTGCCCCCCTCAATGACTAAAGCGAACATAATTCTCCTGCTTAAACCGGGCAAAGATCCGGTGGATCCGGGCTCTTACAGGCCAATTTCACTTTTGCAGGGAGACGTGAAGATCGTGGCAAAGGTATTAGCAATTAGATTAAACAAGGTTATTTCCTCCTTAGTGCATTCTGATTAGGTGGGCTTTATGCCAGAAAAGTCAACGGCAATTAACCTACGCAGGCTTTTTGTTAATATCCAATCTCCGGCAGATAATATGGGTGAGCGGGCATTGCTGTCCTTAGATGCCGCTAAGGTGTTTGACAGCATTGACTGGATTTACCTATGGGAGGTGTTGAGAAGATTCGGGTTTGGGCACGAGCTATATAGTCTGGGTCCGGCTATTATACAGTCAGCCGCAGTGTCAGGAAATAACTGTTGCCCCTGCAGTTCGGGTCAGGAAGCCTGTTCCTGACAACCCGGCTTGTGACTCCGACCACTCTTCGTCTGCTCCTTCGGTACTGCACCACGAGCCTCCAGACAAACCCGACCTGCCGCTGACCATTTGTCTGCCTACTGCACGGGCTTCTGGCCCCTCTGCCGGTGACATCCAGTGCCCAACAGTGGTCTGCACCATACCTGCAGCAAGACTCTTGCACCAGCACCAACCACCTTGTCAAGCCCTCGTGCCACCCCGCACTCACAAACTCCCTGTTCCCACTTCCAGGGGTCCGCGAGTCAGGATAGTAAGATAGGATGTCCCCTGCACATCAGACTCCACCACCAGGTACGTAAAAGTACAGGACAGCCATGCCCGAGTCTGTGCAGGCACCCTCTCCGACGGATGAACTCTTGAAGCCAGTAAGGTGGGCTTCCTGATATCTCGGCTATTGGGAGAACCGCAATCCTGAGCATATCGCCTCCTGGAGCTGAAGGCGGCATGTTTAAATGACCTCACCTCATTTTTCCAAGCTATGTCCCTGCTCTATGCGGACCCGCACCAGACTGCTGCCGCAGAAGCGGCGCTACACACCTTACAACAGGGATGTGGACTATGTTTCCAAGTTCAGGCACTGGAGCTCTGATACAGGCTGGAACGAGACTGCCCTCTGGCACCAGTTTCGTATTGGACTTTCAGAACCCCTGAAAGACGAACTGGCTTGAGTGGGTGTTCCCCGCTCCCTAGATAATCTCATGGACTTGACCATTCAAATAGACTGATGTCTAAGGGAGCGTAGGGCCGAGGAAGCTGTAGGGGAATTTCGGACTGCCCGGGCGTTGCCTTGTCCTTCGCTCATCCCTGAAGAATGACAACACTGATAGGGTAGCGACCTTTGCTTATACTGTGGCGAATCTGGACATTATGTGAGGTCCTGCCCGGTGAAGCTACGCAAATGCCTCACCGCTATCACAGCTGCAGCGCCCAGCAACCTGTCTCATGTAGCATTGTCTCTCTTGCTACAACTTCCTGGAGGGAACATCACAATCCCTGCCATTGTCGATTCTGGAGCATGTAGCTGCTTCGTAGACGTATTATTTGCAGCTAAGCATCAGATTCCACTGCAACCCAAGGCCCAAGGCATGATGGTACATCTTGCTGACGGAACAGCTCTAAAGTCTGGTCTGGTCACCCATGAAACTGTTCCATTGCCAGCCACCAAGAACTTCTCCGCCTGGATGCAATTGCATCACCCCTGTTCCCCATTATTCTTGGTATGCCATGGCTACGGGCACACAATCCCAGCATTGACTGGGTTACAGGAAGAATGCAATTCCAACCCTCCTACTGCCTCCAACACTGCCTGCCAGAAGTGGTTGATGCAACCCCTACCTTACTATGTCTGGACTCTGACCCTGAACCCTATACCTGCCAGTTTGTTCCCCCGGAGTACCATGCTTTCCTCGACATTTTCAATAAAAAGGGAGCAGAACTCCTCTCTCCTCATAGGCACTATGATTGTCTCATTGAGCTCCTCCTTGGGGCTGAAATCCCTTTTGGAAGGATCTTCCCCTTAACAGAACTGGAACTAAACGCTCTCAAAACTTACCTTGATGAAAACGTAAAAAAGGGATTCATCCGGCCATCCACGTCACCCGCAGGAGCGGGCATCTTTTTAGTGGAAAAAAAAAGACCACTCCCTACGGCCTTGCATAGATTATCGGGAATTAAACAATATCACAATAAAAAATTGTTACCCTCTTCCGCTGGTACCAAAATTATTTCAGAGGGTGGGCACGGCCACTATCTTTACCAAGCTGGACCTTCGTGGAGCCTATAACTTGGTCCGAATCCGGGAGGGTGGTGAATGGAAAACCGCTTTTCGTACCCGGTTCGGCCATTTTGAATACTTGGTGATGCCATTTGGGCTCTGTAACGCCCCTGCCACATTCCAGCACTTTGTGAATGATATTTTCAGAGATTACCTAGACCTATTCGTTATCGTGTACTTGGATGACATCCTGATTCTCTCCCCAACCTTGGAGGAGCACCGCCAACATGTCAAGGGTGTTCTAACCCGACTCCGTCAGCATGGGCTTTATGCCAAGACCGAAAAATGTGTGTTGGAACGCCAGAGAATTCAGTTCCTGGGGTTAGTCATCTCGGTCTCTGGCATTGAGATTGATCCCCAGAAGGTCTCAGCCATCCTAGAGTGGCCGGTGCCGACCGACAAGAAAGAGTCCATCGTTTCATCAGATTCGCCAACTTCTATCGGAAATTTATTAAGGGGTTTTCTGCCATCGTGTCACCTATCGCGCAGTTGACCAAACAGAATAACCGATTTTACTGGTCTCCCGAGGCACAGGCAGCTTTTGAGACCCTCAAGAATGTGTTCATGTCTGCACCGGTCCTAAAACACACTGATCCGGCTCTTCCCTATGTCCTCGAGGTGGACGCTTCAGAAATGGCGGTGGGAGCAGTGCTTTCTCAAAGGCAAGGTACAAAGGCCCTGCTCCACCCCGTTGCCTTCTTCTCCCACAAATTCACTGCACCCGAAAGGAATTATGGCGTGGGGGACAGAGAGCTTCTGGCCATCAAGAACCTAGAATATTTGCGAACCGCATAAAGACTGAAGCCCCATCAGGGCAGGTGGGCACTCTTCTTCACTAGGTTCTCCCTGCACATCATGTACAGGCCAGGGTCAAAAAACACAAAACCAGATGCGCTTTTGCACATGTTCAGCATACCCAGAGATCCTACACTTCCCGACACTATACTTCCCTCGGGAAACTTTCTATTGATACAGGAAGATTTATTACCACGAATCAGGCGGGTTTCAACTGGGAACACCAACCTCCCGGACACCACTTTACAGGCCAAGGAGGGGCTACTTTAGCACAACAAAATCTTTGTGCCCCAGGAACTACGCGCAGTGGTACTCAAGCAATGCCACGACCAAAAACTGACAGGGCACTTCGGGGCTCATAAGACAGTCGATCTCCTGTAGCTTACCTTCTGGTGGCCTCAGCTCGAAAAAGACTGTAGAGACTATGTGGCGTCTTGCAAGACCTGTATACAAAATAAGAGTAGCAAAACCAGAGCCTGGGGTCTTCTGAACCCACTTCCGGTACCAGAAAGATTGTGGAAAATTAAAAATGTCTCCGTTATGGAGATCCGCCATGTTTTTGGTGACTTTGGCAAATATTTGAAAATGTCTCTGTTATGGGGATCCGCCATGTTTTTGGTGGTTATCGGCTGATTTCTATGAATTGAAAGCATATTGATGTATTTCCTTAAGCTTGCGCTGATTGGCTCTCCCGGGCTGATGTCAGGTATAAATAGAGTGGTCTGTGCGTGTGGGCGTATCCCTGATGACGTCAACTCTGACGAAACCGGTAGGAGCTACGCCCGCACGCTGACCGCCCATCTGTTTCTGATCTGCGCATCTGCGCATGCGCGGCCCCATCGCGGCCATTTTGCTTTCTGGTGGATACTGTGTTCGTGCTTTCTCAAAGAGGACAACAATGTGAGTTTTATTCTTTTATTAATAAACGTGTTTTAAAAGCGGTATCACACTATTTGGGCTGTTTATCCTTTCATGTCCTGACTGGCCCTTTCATCCCTGTGACCAGGAATTACTGGGGGAGTATCGGTTGTGACAGCTGGGCTCTGGAGCCATTGCAGGAGGAGGAGTGGAGGTTGCCTGGGTCCCTGTGATTATACGTAAACAAAACGTGTCTGACCACTCTTATCAGGGGGTCACATGTTCTCTGGTAAGAGCGGAGTACTTGTGGTGTGGAGTGACACCTGTTTTTCCATTCCTTTCTGACACGGATTGGGGACTCTTTTCACCTGTGATCACCTTTCATCCTTGATCAATTTGCTTATTTGGACTCATATTTTAGCGCTGCACTATCTGTTTACATTTACGTTTTGGGGTTTGAGGTTTAACCTTGTGCACAGCTGCTGTGGGATATATTTGTATCATCAGTGATCCGGAAGTGTTATGTGAATTTAAGTATTTTTTGCGCAGATTATTTTCTTATTATTTGGCAATCAATAGGGTAGCCTATGAACTGGAGTTACCCAATTGTATTCGGGTACATCCCATGTTCTACGTGACTCAGCTCAAACCCGCAGTTCCTAACCCTTTTCCAGAACGGAGGACAGGCCCTCTGCAATCAGTATTAGTAGACGGTGAAGAGGAATTTGAAATGGAATCCATCTTAAACTGTATGAAAAAGGGGAGCCTTGTTCGATACTCGGTCAAGTGAAAATGGTACGGGCCGGAGGAAAGCTCCTGGGAACCTGCACTCGGGAGATCTTGTCCAAGCATTCTGGAGAAACCATCCAGTTTTCATGGCCCATCTGGGCATCCGGAGGCTGCCCCTTGGGGGGGCGTTGTCAGAAAATAACTGTTGCCCCTGGAGTTCGGGTCAGGAAGCCTGCGCGCATGTGCACCATCACTGGCGCCAAACGGCCTATTTGAGCCAGCAGCACCCTGCAACCAGTGATGTCCTGTCTACAGCGTATCTGTGTTCCTGAGCAACCTGTTTATCTGATATCCTGTCTTCTGTGACCTGGCCTGTCTTCGACTTACCTACCATCTGCCTGCACTGATCCTGGCTTGTGACCCTGACTACTCTCTGCCTGCCGCTCTGTACCTTGCTGCCCGCCTCCTGACAACCCGGCTTGTGACTCCGACTACTTTTCGTCTGCTGTTTCGGTACTGCACCGCCAGCCTCCTGACAAACCTGCCTCTGACCATCCCTCTGCCTACTGCACAGGCTTCCGGTCCCTCTGCCGGTGACATCCAGTGCCCAACAGTGATCTGCACCATACCTGCAGCAAGACTCTTGCACTGGCACCAACCACCTTGTCAAGCCCTCGTGCCACCCTGCACTCACAATCTCCCTGTTCTCACTTCCTGTTTCCTGCACATCAGACTCCACTACCAGGTACGTGACACGCAGGCAGTTATCAGAGCATTTGGCAAGCTGTCTCATGCCTTTGCATTGAGGAGGGGAACTAGGCAGAAATGTCCCCTGCCCCCCCCCCCTCCTGTTTGCACTGGCTATTGAGCCCTTGGCAATTAGAATTAGGTCCAATAATGATATTACGGGGTTTCGGTATGGTAGAACTCATGAAAAGGTAATGCTATCCACAGATGATGCCATGCTTCTACTAGGAGACGCTGACAAATCGTTAAGGGCTGCTATGGACACTATCATAGAATTTGGTAGATTCTCTGTGCTTCTTATTAATTGGTCCAAGTCTGCTCTTTACTACTAGATGGGCAACCAGCTCAGTCCAGTGCAACAATAGGTTCAATACTGATTACCACCTCATTTAAATATTTAGGGATTCAGGTGACGGCTGACCCCCGGGACTTTAGCTCCTTGAATCTAGCTCCTCTTGTTAAACGGTTTAGAGAGCGAATAAGAACATGGAATGAACTATACTTTTCAGTGGCCGGTAAGGTTAACCTGATCAAAATAATCCTTATGCCACAACTTCTCTATTTCCTCCATAACACCTCAGCTGTTATTCTCCTAAAGTTTTTCAGAATCATTAATTCCCTTTACCATATCCTGATTTGGAAGAATAAACCTCCTAGAAAAAAAATTAGAGCATCTCCAGAGGCCCAAAGATGAAGGGGGGCTGGCATTGCCAAATCCATGGCTGTACTACATAGCTGCCCAACTTCAGCATCTGTTTGGTAACATACCCAGTTTGGAGGAGACGGATAGGGTAGGAAGTAGTTCCACCCAGGTCGTGATGGAATACACAGTTAAGAGGGCTCCCATTCCCCAGGCTCTGGAGGCTCAGGCCTTCAGTTTGCCAAATAAAAATTATCCTACATACGTTCTTTTTCAAAAAATATGGAATAAAGCCAAATATTCACAAAGGATTACTGGTATTACAGAGTATAGCCCCATATGGAATAATAACACATACTTGGAACAGGCTAAGCTACAGCATGGGGCAAAATGGAGGACATATGGGGTAACTCTTCTTAGCCAAATATTTCTCAATGGGAAACTGTTGACATTTGAGGCCTTGCAGCAACAATACAAACTCCTGCACTTCCTTTATTTTCAATTAAAGCATGCTGTTAGGGCACAGAGTGGCTCTTCAGAGTGGCACTTATCCTCTACCCCGATTTTTGACCTCATTAGGGATGCAGACTCTTCCAAGGGTCTCCTCTCCAAATGTTATGCTATACTACTTCAGGCCCAGTTGAAGCGCCACCCTATGACAGTAAAGGAAAAATGGGAACAGGATATAGGCCAAATGGATGGGACCAGTGGGAGGGAACACTCCAAGCAATTAGTTTGTGCTCTTTGAATATTACACAGCGCCTTACCCAACTGTAAATCTTGTATAGAGTATATCTCACCCCCCGCAGGCTCCATCAGATGAGACTACTAACAGAACCCACATGTACGAGATGTAAGAGGGATCACTGGGATTTAATCCATATGCTGTGGAGATGTCTGAAACTCCACACATATTGGAAAAATGTAGTAGACAATATTAATACAGTTTATAGGATAACTCTTCCAGTGGAACCCAAGGCCTGTTTACTCGGTGCTATAGAGGAATACGCTTGGGAACCGCAAGTGGAGGAGGCTGTGCATAGGCTGCTCTTTCAGGCTAGGAAATTTATCATGATGCCCTGGAAATCTGAAAACCTGCCTACATTAAGCGAATGGGTTAAAAAGGTTGGGGAGACCCTAAGAATGGAAAAACTTATTTATCAGCACAGGTGGAGCATGAAAAAAATTGAGAAAATATGGGCTCCATGGCTAGATGTGCCAGGACTAGCTCTGGCGGATATGGTCATGGACAGATTGCTCAGAATCAACATGGGCTAAGAATTGGAGGTATAGAGGTGGATGTTCTTACTGTTATTATGAGAATGTTATCCAGGCTATACGGCCACATCTCTTTGTAACAATGATGACATGTATGACTGACATAAACATTTTTTCTGGATAAAAAAAAAAGATATCACCAGGCCCTCTATCTCTTGATATGGCCTGATAGATATTAAAAGGGGGGTTCTAGTGCCAATACAAAGAGCAGGGGGGAAAGGGGGCACCCCTGTCGTGTACTGTTGTATAAAATGAAGGTTTCGGAGCATGTACCATTTACCCAAACTTGGGCCATAGGACTGGTATATAAGGCCTCTATCCATTTATGCATACATGGTCCTAGACCAAAAAATCTTAGTGTAAAGAGAATATAATCCCAGTCCAATCTATCAAAGGCCTTTTCAATGTCAATTGATAGAAAAAGTGTTGATTTCTTCCCTTTTCTGGCTCCATGCAGTAGAAGGACAGTTCTCAGAACATTATCTCGTGCTTCCCTACTGGGAACAAACCCTGCTTGGTCATTCTCTATCCAGTTGGGCATATAAGGTTTTAGCCTCTCAGCTAAAATTCTGGCATAGATTTTAATGTCCTCATTGATTAAAGAAATCAGTCTATAACTAGCACATAATGTGGGGTCTTTTCCCTCTTTTTCCAGGAGGGATATATAAGCCCCTAATGCCTCTTTGCTTATTTCCAAATCTTACACAAAGAAAATCACCGCACTTACTTGATTTGACACAAGACAGCTGCCAGCACAACAAAACGACACCTAGTGCAATCAGTTGAAACAATAATAGTGCAGCGCTATCTATAGGTAGTACAACCGAGTATACTGCATAATGTCCTAGCTTACAATAGACATGTCAGCATTTGTGGATAGAATAGAATAATAAAAAACTTGCAGCACAACAGAGGATTTGAGCAGGGTTGGTAAACTCAGTTCGGGCCAATATGCCAACAGGCTAAGTTGTGACCAAACACATCAGGGAAAACCAGACCCACACAGTGTCCAATGAAACAAATTAATATACCAAATAGTTCATATATATATATAAAATATGAGGGAACAGATAGGTAAAAAGTCCCAAACATTAAGCAATAGATGAATGAAACATCAAATCTTCCCAGGTGCACTGATCACTCCAATTGCTTGTGTGAATGTAAGCCACCACCAGGTGCAGTAAAAACTTACTGGAAACTGGTAGCAACCAGCATAGATATACCTCTTACAGGGATAGCCCTTCCAATCGACTAGCATGGATGTCCACCTCAAAATCGTAGGAAGCCGGATACAGGTCTGGTAATGAGCACCGGGAGTTTGAACTTCGGGTCCCCCCCCAGAACAATGCCACAATTTGTAACATTTCATCCCAAATAATTAATTAGAAACTCCTCCCATCACATGGGTGTCTGTGTGCCAGCAACCAAGATGGCGCCGCCGGCGTGCATTCCATGCCTCTTTTTGGTAGTCCAATAGGAGCATCCCAAAAAATATATATATTTTGATAGGGGGGAAAGACATATCTAACAAAATAAAACAATGGTATAGAGTCAATGCGTACTCATGCTCACTCAGTATATAGGTTTGAAAGTACATATATTCCAAATCCTGAACCGTTCTAAGTTGATAGGAAGGGAAGTAAAACTATCAAAGAAGACACTCAGGAAGTGTATTCCAAGCCTCACTCCTGTATGTAACAGGAAGTGGGACGGGACAAAAAAGCTAAACAGGAAGGTCAGAAGCCACAGTGCAACAGGAAATGCAATCCAAGCCTCACTCCTGTATGTAACAGGAAGTGGGACGGGACAAAAAAGGTTAAACAGGAAGGTCAGAAGCCACAGTGCAACAGGAAGTGCAATCCAAGTCTCACTCCTGAATATAACAGGAAGTGGGACGGGACAAAAAAGCTAAACAGGAATCTCCTCCGATAGAGTTCATGTAAATTTGAAAATAGGGGGTTAGATTGTGCATGAACTTCTTATAGTACAAGGATGTAAGTCCATCCAGGCCTGGGCTTTTACCCCCCCCCCCACCATTGCCTTAATAGCTCATTCCATTTCTTCCTTAGAGATTCCCTGTCCAGCTCTTTTGCTTTCCCTTCAAAAATATTTGAAAATGTTATCTTCTGTAGGTATTGCTCTATTTTATGTAGTCTAAGTTGGATCTCCTCCATATTCCCTACTCCATTCACTCTATACAAAAGTTGGTAATATTTTTGAAAGATTTTATTGATATCCCTAGTGGAATGTTTCATCTCTCCGCTTTCATCCTTCATTTTTGCTATGTGGTTTGCTCTCTTTCTAGGTCTAATTACATCTTCCAACATTTGTGCAGGTTTATTTCCCCTTTCGTACTTTCTTTTAGCTGTTTCATGAAATATATATTTTGTCTCCTGCTCAATGATGTTTCCCTTTTTTCTGTTAACTTATCCATCACTTGGTCAACACCCATTCCCTTGTGTAATTGCTATAAGTTCCAAATCTCCCAGAGTAGGGTGTTCTTCTGAGCTAGCAGAATCTTCTTTCTTTTAACCCCCTCTGCTATTAGCCTTCCTCTCATAAAGGCTTTATGGGTTTCCCATAGGACCGATGGTGTAATATATTCCGTACAATTCTCTTTAAAAAATTGGGTCAAATTATCTTCCATTTCCCCCAATATTTTATGGTCGGTTAATAAAGTCTCATCTAGTCTCCAAGGCTTTCACGTGGCCGGGAGATCCTTTAATTCTAGAGTTGCCAAAACTGGAGCATGGTCTGATAAAGTTATAGACTTTATTTCAACCTTGACTAATCCCTCCAAAAATCGATGGTCTAAAAACATATAATCTATTCTTGAATACGAGGAGTGTGCGGGGGGATAATATGTAAAATCTTTCTCCTTGGGGTGTAGAATTCTCCAGGCATCGACAAGATGTTGTTGATGCAATTTTTTTTTAACTGCCCTAAGTTGCTTACCTTCTGACAGTAGAGAAAAAGGTTGAGTGTCTAGGGTCAGATCTAATGTTAAATTAAGATCCCCTGCCATAATTAATTTCCCCTCTCTAAAACCCTCTAATTTATTGCTAACCCTCTTCAGGAAGTGGGAAGGGCAAATATTTGGGGAGTAGACGTTGATCAATGCACAATCCATGTTACACAATGTTTATGTGTAGGTGTTTAACACTTAATTATCTGTCAGCTGATTGGGGGGGCTTTTTTGGTGGGTGCACTCTCAAATAGCTGACAATTGCATTGTGTCTTTGTAATGATTAAGCTCAAGTGATTACAGTGAAATGCATCTACAATTTGCTGTATCATCTGGCTATTTCACAATAAATATTTCAAGCATTGGAATTCTTCTGTGGAGTGCTGCCATTTCTGTCTTTTTTCCCCGTTACTTCTATCCAAAGTCTGCAAAAGAGACACCAGAATTTATCCAAAATATCTCTAATCTTGTTGTGAGTGCACTAAATTGTGGCCTCATCTTACAGACTGGCTCCCCAAGTGGTTGTTTATAAAATAAAGAAAGCTTGAATGGAAAATGTCATTTTTTTGTCTTTATAAATGTCATTATTGCTGCAGCATGTTTTATACACGCTACAGATGTGCCACTTTACAGGCAGACTAATGGAACCCATGAGGCACTATATTTAAAGGTATTTTTTATTTTTATTGTTATTTCTCATTTTGATGATTTCACTTTAAGCATCAGTAAATCACTTCTCATTTAAAAAGTATGTTTTTTACAAACTTTTTTTCATTGATACATGTCCCCCAGGGCAGTAACTGGACCCCCATAACCATTGTATGCCCAATTACTTGCATATGAGCCTTCAAAATGGGCACTTTTGATTTTCCCAGTTCGGGTCCTATAGACTTCAATGGGATTCGTTATTTGGTTCCGAACGTTTGTGATGTTCAAAAGTTCTGCCGCGAACCAAACAGGGAGTCATTTGGCCCATCTCTAATTGTGAAGGAAAAGTACAGTCCCTGGGCCACACCTATTGTCCTTGTCCGAGAGAAAGATGGAGTGAAGTACAGCGTGAGACGTAATATAAGATAATGTATGGAGCATATTTGCCACTTTACTGTCATGACTCTCAGACACAATTTAATTATATACTGTATGCCCAAAATGCAGAGAAAAAAAGGCCACACTAGCACATTGTTTAGTCCAAAAATTTTGGAAGCAAGTATTGGTTTATGTATCTAAGATCAGTGACCCATTGTTAATTTTGTTTAGCCATTGGGAGAGGACATCAATGTGAGTAATGGTGGAAACCTCCTATACAGATAACACAGAGATAATCATTCACCATAACAATATTAAGTAGTAAACGCAATCACAATTGTAAACAATCCATATCCCAAAGCAATTGCACCATGTAATATCTGCCACCAGCAGTATCTGCTCACCTCCACATTAGACCTGAAATTAGGTCACTAGATACCTTCCCCCAATGGGGGTTGAATCCACTGGTATGGGATATCCTCAGATTCATCAGCTATTTCTCCTCCAGCGAAATGGATCTTCAGACATTCACATCTCAAATAGAATCAAAGACAGGCCATCATCACACTTTACAGTAATAAAAGACAACATTTTTATTAAAACTCAAAGTATACACTCACATAGTTACATAGTAGGTAAGGTTGAAAAAGACAGTAGTCCATCCAGTTCAACCTGTGTAGGTGTACGTGTGTCAGTGTCTATAATACTTTCCCATATCCCTGTATGTGTTAAGATATACATCCAAGAGTCTTTTAAAAATATTCATACTCTCCATGGCCACCACCAATTGTGGAAGAGTTTTCCACATCCTTATTGCCCTGACAGTGAAGAATCCCCTGCGCAGTTTAAGGTTAAACCGCCTCCTACAGTCTCATTGTGTGGCACCGTGTGCTCATATAATCCCTGGGACTGAATAGTTTTTTTCCTATGCTGGGGTCCCCATTAAGGTATTTGTAGATCGCTATCATGCCCCCCCTCAAGCGATGCATTTCCAGCGAGAATAAATGTAACGTTTGCAACCATTCCTTGTATTTGAGGTCCTCCAGTCCCCTTACTAGTTTTGTTGCCCTTCTTTGGACTCTCTCCAGCACATCGCTTCTGAGGACTGATGACCAGAACTGGACAGAATACTCCAAATGTGGCCTAACCAGGGTTTTATAAAGGTGACAGAATTATAGTTTTATCCCTGGAGTATATCCCTTTTTTGTGCATGCTATAATTCTGCCTGCTTTGGTAGCCGCAGCTTGACATTGCATGCTATTACCCGATCTGTCATCTATTAGGACCCCCAGATCCTTCTCCATCCTTGATTCTCCCAAAGGGTTTCCACCTAGTGAATAATTTGCATTTACGTTGTTTGCCCCCAAGTGCATTTCTCCACATTAAACCTCATTTGCCATTTGTCTGCCCACTTCATTATTTTATTCAGGTCATTCTGCAAAATTTCTATGCCCTGATGTGAGTTTATTGCTCTACTTATTTTTGAGTCATCCGCAAAAACTGAGACTGAGCTATTTATCCCATACTCTATATCATTTATAAGTAAATTGAAAAGAATTGGTCCCAAGACAGAGCCTTGGGGTACTCCACTGCAGACCAATCTGAGTACATGTTATCTATCACCACCTTTAGACTCGTCCCTGTAGCCAGTTTTTTACCCAAGCACAAACCTTTTGGTCCATGCCTGTAAATCTAAGCTTGTGTATTAAGCATTTATAGGTGACTGTATCCAATGCTTTTGTAAAATCCAGAAGTATTTTTATTGAAAAGTTTCTGCAATGACAAAGCATGGCCTTGGTCTGATAGCCTGGATAGCAACTGCTATTCTGTTCCTACATAACAATACACATCTACATCTATAATAATAACATTCTCATATACAGTAATAATGTCCTCATAGAAAATAATAAACAATTGTATATGTGCTGATATGTTATTTAATCACACAGCAGCGACAGCAGCCTTTACTGATCACAGGGATGTAAATTAAATTTCGCCCTGTTTATGGCCCTAACTATGCTCCCCCTTACCTGCAATGACAAAGCATGGCCTTAGTCTGACAGCCAGGATAGCAACTGCTATTTTGTTCCCACCAGAAACAAAGGTCTGTCTTTTTGGTTCCCCCTGCTATATTAGCAGTGTTCCATTAAAATGCGCTCTTTCATTCAGGCTTTTAACTCTACGCTGCCATCTACTGGTGATTTAATAGAAATACCATGAGTTTTACTTTCTCTATGAACAGAACTATAGGAAATGTGTTTATGGGGTACCTGATTTTGACATCCCTTACACTCTCCCCCAGGAAATGTTATGTCGTCCCCGACATACGCAGATTTTAGTATAAGAACCACTCTTTTCCCCATCTCACAATAACCATAGGGAACAAAGGTTAAGTAGTAATATAATTACTGGAGGAACCGTCCTCCCTGCGGCATCTACTCCCAGCTATGTCACTAGTTCCAGAGCACTCATGTACCTGGTGAGGTATTGTTGCATATAGCCAATTCATTATTAAACCTCTACAACACAGGTTTTTGTAGGTTATTGAGAAGATAAGGTTTGATGTGGAAACTCCTTGATGTGGGGACTCCTTATTACTCCTGTCCTTTTTCCAATAAGGGGGAATACCCATGGTACATTACCAATACAGTACACACTGCATCCACATGTCTTATCCTATCTAGATGGCAGCTCACATGGACAAGTGCACTTTATTAAACCAAGCACATGGATATATAACTTGTAGGTATACAGTCCATGCTGCTCCCTTAAAAAGCATCAGGAAATCATTGACTGACCGTGTTTTGACACCCGTCGTGTGACTTCCTTGAGGAAGTCACATTACGAGTGATGAAATGCATCGGGGGCGAAGTCAATGGCATCATCACAATGGACCAGAAGTGAGGTTGTTATGCATGGTTAAAAGATGATGCTGATTTCCTGATGCTTCTTAAGCAATGGGAGTTTTTACTGCAGCACCTGATTTACAACTGTAGTGGAGTTTATTACTTAAAGCGATACTAAAGTCTCTTTTTTTTTTTGCTTAAAAATAACAAACATGTTATACTTACCTGCTCTGTGCAGTGGTTTTGCACAGAGCAGCGCAGATCCTTGTCTTCTCGGGTCCCTCCCTCCTGCTGAGTGCCCCCACAGCAAGCAGCTTGCTATGAGGGCACCCGAGCCGAGCCACTGCTTTATGTGTTCATTCAGACACGCAGCTGTGGCCCGGCACCCACTCCCTCCTGATTTGCTCACTCGCTTCAACTGACAGCAACAGGAACCAATAGTGCCCGCTGTGTGTCTCAGCCATCAGGAGGAAGAGTCCCAGACAACTGAGCCCCTTGTACAACATTTCTGGAACAAGATGGGGCTCAGGTAAGTATTAGGGGGGCTGCTGCACACAGAAGGTCTGTTATCTTAATGCATACAATGCATTAAGATAAAAAAACCTTCTGCTTTCACAACCACTTTAATATTGTTATGGTGAATGATTATCTCTTGTCTGTTTAGTAGGTTTCCACCATTACTCACACTTTGTATAGGAGGTTCCCACCACTAATCACAATAAATGAGCAAATAGTAGGCAGAGCTTCACTTTTTTGTTTTATAGATACTGGATAAATGATTAAAGTATACATTATGGGGGGCGTGGCCTGACGCATGGAGTGAGCGGACGCGACTTCTCCCAGCTCCCGCACGGATCGCCTCATAGACTGCTTTTAGCACGGCAAGCGCAAGCAGAAATCAGCCACAACGAATGGTAATGGGGGGGAAAAGCAAGGGGGACCCCCACAAGACCCCGAGACAGCAAAACAACGGGGAAATAGGCAGATTTTTCACCCGCTCAGACCAGCTACACAGCGGCCCCTCTGCCTCAAAGATGGCGCCGGCTCGCTCCAGCATGCGCCATTCACAGCAGGGAAGCACCCCTCCTTCCTCACAGATTAAGACCAGACTCCGGGCTAGATCTCCCCCAGACTCCGAACAGGGTTCCCTCAGATCTGGATGCCATTCCCCGGAGTCGCAACGCTCGGGTTCTCACTGGGACATGGAGGCCTATATCAAGGCCCTGCCCACAAGACATGACTTTGAAGCCTATGTCCAGAGGCTGGAGTCGGCATATAAACAAGAAATATCTGAACTCAGGAGGGATGTCACAGGGCGCATAGAAGACATAGAACAGAGTGTAGATGACACGATTGCAGCTGTTAACAGCCATGAAACTATCCTACATGAACACACTGCACAAATTCAACAATTAATGCTGCGCCAGGACGGCCAAGAGAACAGGGCCCGCAGAAATAATATTCGCATACGGGGTCTACCAGAATCTGTGCCACCAGCAGACCTCTCCTCTGAGGTGAAAGCCATCTTTAATGAACTCCTCCAAAAACAGAAGGACGAACCCCTGGAACTGGACAGAGTCCATAGAGCCCTGGGCCCCCAAAATCTTGATCCGCTCTACCCCAGAGATGTCATCTGCAGGGTCCATTTTTTTGCTGTAAAAGCTGAAATAATGCAGGCTGCAAGGCAGCAAGACCGGATTCAATTTAATGACTCCCAAATCTTACTACTCCCGGATCTGTCCAAGCTGACCCTTGATCTAAGACGATCGCTGAAGCCCCTAACAAAAGCTCTCTCTGACACACAGATTAAATACCGTTGGGGATTTCCCTTTCAACTATCTGCAACACATGAAGGCAAAACTGCGGTGCTATGCACTTTGGAGGACCTCCCTAATTTTCTGGGCACTTTTTCCCTACCCCAAATACGCATACCAGACTGGCCTCTACCCATGTCCAATGCGGGCCTCCCTGTTAATCAAGGTTGGCAACCACGTACGACCGGGAAAAAGAAACGATCCAGATCCAAAATGTCTAAAGCTTCAGAGGGATGAACTCATTTTATCACCAACAAACTCATAATTCAAGGTTCCCATATCGGAACCCTTTGATTCACCTTTGGGTGCTTCTGTTTTCCACAGTACTGCCTGTTTTCATTCCTGCATTGTTAGTTACAGTTCTGAATTTATATTGTTTTACTGCAAATCTGGTCTTGTTTATCAGCCTGACCCACCAGGCTTGGTGGAGCTGAGATTGACTGTTCCCCCTCTCCAGACCTTTGCACAATACTCCCCTGTTTGGAGTTATTTTTGGGATCCACCACCCTGGAACCTCTGACTGTAGTTCACGGAACTGCCTACTGGAAACTGTAGTGCTGATTTCCTTTTTTTTTTTTTTTTCCTTTTTCTCTCCCCTTTTTACAAATGAGAGAACTGTGCTAAATCAGGCCCACGGCCGCTCCTTATGCTATATTAGACAATATGGTCCAAGTTTCCTTATCATGGTTAGCTCGGTCAGTGGGCCTTGCCGTCATAATATATGACCCTTGTTAAAAATTTCCTATGATGTTATGGTAGATCCGTGCGGGACACCCTGTGTGTCAGTTACGTACCCCACCTTAGGGTTCCTGGCACCCATGGCGGTCCCTGTTGATACTTCTTTAGTTCATTGGTTTATTAGACCCTTAAGGTCTGTTTTGATGCTTACTCATGTTTTTCTTTTACTCTACCCCTACTGTTTTCTAGGAGACATGCTCTTGTCTCTCCTTTGCAAAGGTGACTGCTCACACAGTTTATATCTACCATATCACCTTCTCCTGAGCAGGATCGCCGCCTGGTGGATACACAAGGCGATCCCTCAGGCCTCTTTACTACAACTCCTACTTGGAAGTACTCATCTTTGCTATCCCTCTCCCTACCTTTGCTATCTCTGGTTCTGCTTTTTCTTCTCTCTCTTCACCTCCTCCCCTCTCCGCAGTCCTCTTCTTCTCCTCTGGGTTCGACTAGTCTATTTTGTATTAATCCTTACCTCAAATCTTAGGATCTTGAAATGGCCCACAATCACTTTATGAAAATCTCCTCTCTTAATTGTAGAGGACTCAACACCCCAGAAAAAAGGAGTCAAATTCTCCACCACTTCCACAAAATGCGAACACAAATTCTACTATTACAGGAAACCCACTTCAGGTCAGATACGGTTCCAAAACTCCCTCTCGGGCATTACCCGACCTGGTTCCACAGTACTAACCCATCAGCTCGCTCGAAGGGAGTATCTATAGCACTACATGTATCTTTTTCTCCAGAGATTCTGGATTCGCTGATTGACCCATTGGGAAGATTTATTTTTTTAAAGATAAAATACTCTCAAACTGTATATACAATTGTTAATGTTTATTTCCCCAACCAGGATCAGCTTGGATTCCTCCTCTTGGTGACTTCTAAACTTCGAAAGTTCGGTACCACAAACATCCTCATGGGCGGTGACTTGAACTGTGCCCTAATACCCCGGTTGGACACATCGACCGGTAAGTCTTCTCTCTCCCCAGCCTCTCTGACCAAGATACGTGCAATATTGGCAGACCTTTCCTTAGTAGATGTCTGGTGGGTTTTTAACCCGTCAGGCAGAGATTACTCCTACTATTCTCCTGCACACTCATCATACAGTAGAATAGATTATATTCTCATCTCCCAGACTCTCCTAGATTCCCAAACGAATGCCTCCATTGGTATGACACTATGGTCTGACCATGCACCCGTGCACCTCTCCATGGGTTCTCCGCCTCCTCGTAGGCATGGATACACATGGAGACTGAACGATAACTTATTACGCGATTCAGTCTGTATCCAGAGCACATCTCAGGCCATTAGGGACTTCATATCTGATCACGCTGCTGACGATACGCCACCTCTTATAAAATGGGAAGCTCTTAAATGTGTTCTGAGAGGTACTCTCATACAACAAGGCGCAAGACTCAAAAAGATGAGATCAGCCGAAATATCTGCTCTTTTCTTCAAGATCTCTGCACTAGAGGCTACACATAAACATACTCTTGATAATGAAACTCTCATTGACCTTTCGAATGCTCGCAGAGATCTCTTGAGGCTCCTCTCAGAACACTCTCTAATAGCTAGGGATAAAGGCAGGGCTATGCATTATTCCCAAGCCAACAAACCAGGCAAACATCTTGCCCGCACCCTTCAACCAAGAGGAGCTAGGGCTTCCATTCCCTTCTTACAATCTCCAACAAAGGGTAAAATTTTCAAGAATACGGACATAGCGGAAGAATTTCGCTCTTATTATCAGGCCTTATATAATCTCCCACAAACTGCCTCGCCACAAGACAACACTTCTACTTCACTAGGTCATACAGACTTGCTTACATACATCCAAGATACAGCGTTACCCGTCATACCACCAGCAGAAGTGGAAGCTTTAGAAGCGCCCCTTACCACCTCAGACTTCCTCCAAGTGATCAAAACTTTGAAGAACGGGAAAAGTCCGGGGCCAGATGGATTTTCAGCCCGCTTCTTTAAAACCTTTGCACCTCAACTTGCACCATTATTAGCCTCTGCCTTCAATTCTATTACAGCTGAAAAACCCCTCCCTCCGTCCCTACTAAGGGCTCAGATAGCTGTTATTCCTAAACCGGGAAAGGATCCGTCTTTATGTAGCAACTATAGACCCATCTCATTATTAAACATAGACCTTAAACTTTACACCAAGATTCTGGCCAATCGATTATCCCCCTTATTACCTTCCCTCATACATGGGGATCAAGTGGGGTTTGTCCCTGGCCGTGAAGCCAGGGACAACACCACAAAAACCCTTCATCTTATATCTTATGCTCAAAAACGTCATATACCTACTTGCCTTTTATCGTGTGACATGGAAAAGGCATTTGATCGGGTTAGTTGGCCATTTCTGCGACACACTTTAGAACAAATTGGTCTAGGCCCGATCATGCTCCAACGCATTATGGCGGCCTACTCGTCACCCACAGCTGCAGTCCTTGTTAATGGTATCCAATCCCCCCCACTGACTATCGCGAATGGTACCAGGCAGGGGTATCCTTTGTCACCCCTACTATTCGCATTGATAATTGAACACTTAGCCCAAGCTTTGAGAGCGAACCCGTCAATTCATGGTATATCCACCGCTTCAACCAACAACAAACTTGCTCTATATGCTGATGACCTCTTGTTATATGTCACACAACCCCTGATCAGTATACCCACCATACTACAGGAGATACGCAGATTTGGGTGTCACAGTAACTACCAGCTTAATCTATCTAAGACCGAAGCTCTTAACATATCTCTCCCTCAACACACGCTTTCTCTACTTCAATCTAACTTCCAGTTTCAATGGAAACAGAAAGCAATAACCTATTTAGGTACTGCAATACCTCGACATTACAACAATATTTACTCTCTTAACTACAGCCCACTTCTGACCAAAATTCGACGATCACTAGAATCCCGATCAGACACCAACCTGTCCTGGTTCGGGCGTATAAGTGTTTTGAAAATGGATATTTTACCAAAATTCCTCTGTTTCAAACTCTCCCTATTACCCTCCCGATGGCATTTTTTCGCACTCTTAGGACCTTGACAATTAACTACGTTTGGCAAGGGAAACACCCGAGACTCAAACATCAACTTTTATCTCAACCAAAATTGAGAGGAGGGTTGGGCCTACCTGACTTTGACATATATCATTCGGCGGCTATACTTTCTAGACTTCTTGAATGGTTTCCACGACCACTTACCAAGCTGTCGGTTACAGTGGAGCAGGATACCTCTCCCGTGGACCTACGTGCTCTCCTATGGGGTCATGTGACCACCTACAGACAATACCACACATTATCTCCCTTGACCGTCTCCGCCTTACAGTTATGGTATAAGAGAAGAGACAAATACATCTTATCATCAGATCCTAGCCCTCTGTCTCCACTATTTGACCACCCTGAAATCCCTGAAGGTATGGGGGCCCCTTCCTTCGCCGCGTACGATAGAAACTCCTGGCCCACAGCACGAAATTTTGTTCACCAGTCCACCGGAGAATTTTTGGAAGGTCACTCAGGGGAATCTGATAAACTCCCCTGGCTCACCAAATTCCATCTTGCTTCATTCTGTAGGGCCTTACATGCTACTAAACAAGCTCATAGGAGTCTTCGGATGTACGAACACTTATGCACATTATCCGAGGTCCCACGCCATTCGCTCTCTGAGATCTATAGAATAATTCAGTCCAATATTTACCCTGAACTGCCAATGTATACTAAGGTCTGGTCGGAGTCGCTGGGGAGGGAGATATCGGACGTGAAGTGGCAGAAGTCCTTTCTGTTCAACCATAAATCGTCAATATCCAGTTACGCCCAGGAGAAAAATTACAAAGTACTAACAAGATGGTACTATGTACCTACCTCTCTGCACCGAATCTTTCCCTGATGCACAGATGTGTGTTGGAGATGTCACCAAGGGAGGGGATCCTTCATGCACATCTGGTGGGAATGTCCACTCATAAAGCCTCTCTGGACTCAGATATTTCAAACCTATACAGACATGTATAGTGATCCTTTGACCCCTAGTCCCTCTATTGCTCTATTATCTATATTACCTGGCTCAGTCAAAACGCAAAAATCGAGACTATTACGTTTCTTTCTTACAGCAGGTAAGCAACTTATATCAAAATACTGGAAAATCTCCATCACCCCTTCCTACTCTAAATGGGTGGAAGAGGTGAATGGAATCATGCTGATGGAGGAACGGGTAGCCCAAGTACAAGATACATGGGACAAATTCAAACTATTATGGACTGTCTGGATTCATTATTCCATGTCTGACAAACTCAAACTTCAACTCACACAACCCTCCGCTCCAATCAGGTGAAGATTTCATCCTAGGGTAGACGCGATTAGATTTTTATTTCAGTTCTATGGATTACCAGTTCACTACATATGAGACTGGTCGAACCCCCCCCCCTCCCTCCCACCTTCTTTGCCCCCTCTTTTACTGCTATCTATAGGCTTTCTCTCTATATATTTCGCCTGTTCTCCTTTCCATTCTATCTAAATCTCTCCCCCTTTGTTTTTTGTTTTTCTTTTTCTTCTCTTCTTTCTCCCTCTTTCTTTATTTGGTCTTGACAATTAACAGCGATACACCTCAACATGTAAAATTGAACAGAATATTGCTATAAACTTGAGCCATCGCTCTGGAGGTTTCCCCCCTTTCCCCTGGGCCCCTATATGGGACACAGAGCGAGGAGGACCCTAACAAACCCCACAAGACTTTTTATGATGTATGCTTAGATGGCTGTCTGCTTGTTGGATATCCTCCTGAACACAGTTTGGTTATGTTCCAAGCAGTGACGGTCTTTCTGACGGCTGATATACTTATAGAGTCTGATACACCTTAATACATCTATATATCGATATGTATCTATGCAATGACCATGATACCTGAAATGTCTTGTATATGATGAGGTGCACACTGATTATCCCTTATTGTGTTTATATGGGACGACAATATGTATCAAGATTTCTTTATTTCTTAATAAAAACATATTCAACCATAAAGTATACATTATGGTCTCATTTTCTCAATTGTATAATATATGTTGGAATTTATCTATGTTTGCTTAGAAAAATATTTGAAAAACGTAATAAAATATTTAAAAAAAAAAAGAAAAAAGGATAGTTTTGTGTGGATTATCATAAACGTAATGTCTGTATCCATAGGGACACCTACCTGTTGCCTCAGGTACAAGTATCCCTTATGGCTCTGGGCCGGGCCTGCTTCAAAATCTTTGGAGAAGCACATTCAACACCTGGACCAGGTTGTCCACTCGATTACCACACGGTATGGACTAAAGTTAAGACCTAGTAAGTGTCTCTTGATGTGGAAGAAAGTTCAATACTTGGAGCATTTGGTGGAGGCCAGGGGGGTGTCACCTGAACCCACTAAGATACAGCCAATGCAGATTTGAAACCAAATTTCCAAAGGAGCCGGACCCCATCATACATTTAGGAACAATGGCATGAGCCTCAACAGACCACTTTTGAAATCCTTAAACATTGGTTAACTTCAGCTCTCCTCCTTGTCTACGTGCACTATACCAAGCCCCTTAAAGTCCACAAGGATGGGAGTTTGCAGGATCTAGGAATGGAGCTGGCGCAAGAGCAAAATAGACTTGATCTAGTCAACACATACAACAGCTGCAGTCTCAGACTCTTTGAGTGTAACCCTCATAATTGCAGTTCATCCCAATTGGAATTATTGGCTCTTGTGTGCGCCCACAGAGAAATTTGCTGAATACACTGGTCTACAAATTTTGGGAAATTATTGACCTCCAAGATAAAATGTGCTAATTCTAATGGTGTGGAGGGAGCATTAAAATGTTACATTAAAAAAAAACATTAAATGAATGGAAAGTTATGTTATTGATATCAATAAAAAGATATATTTATAATGATCGGTGTGGCACCATTCCCATTGCTATATCACATTTTACAGAAAAGTTATGGAGCATAATCTCATACCCCCCTCTTCATTTTTAATTATTTTGATACACTTTTGACCTGAAGCTGTATCTTGGAAACTGAAGCCAATTAATTCTCAGGACTTAATTATCCTTTATTAGTGACTAGAGTTGAGCGAACACCTGGACGTTCGGGTTCGGAGGGTCCAAACGAACTATGGAAAAAAGTCAGAGTTCGGCATCGAACGTTGCCCGAACTTTATCTCGGACCCCGAACCCCATTGAAGTTAATGGGGACCCGAACTTTTAGGCACAAAAATGGCTGTAACAAAGTCCTGGCAAGTGCTAGAGGGCTGCAAAAGGAAGTAAAATGGGGGTAAGAGTAGGGCAAGTGCCAAACAAAAAAATGGCGATAGGGAAAATAAATTAAAATCAAATAAAAAAAATGGGAAGGGGGGGTGGATGTGGAGTAGGAGCCTAGAGGTTGACTAGGCCGTGACCATGGCAGTGTAGGTGGAAGTGGCGGGGGTCGAGGAGGAGGAGGAGGTAGCCAACACTGTATTTTTTTTTTTTGTTTATAATTGGGGTAGCCCCCAAAATATTAAGGCCTATTCAAAAAAACAAGTATACGAATGGCTGTGTGAGTCCGGTCTAAATGTTTATTCTGCACAAGGTACAGACAAGTCTTGTGGGATCCATGCCTGGTTCATTTTTTTTTTTTTTAACAAAGAGATATGTACAGGCATTGTTGGTATACAAGAAATATGTAAAGGCATTAAGCGTAACATTGGCCTGATGTGGCCATTGAAAATAACAGAGTTTTACACTATAAAGAGTATTGAGAGTAACTATAACATCTGTTGTGTAAGGAGAGAGGCTTAGTGTCGACTTATAGCCTACCTGCGGAGGGCTGGATGATTTGCTAGGATGGATGTAATAAAACAAAGTTGAGACCTTTAAGGCTAATGAAAAGTGAGAAATGACATAGGTGATAAGTCTAAGTCTTGCAAATAAAATCCCAAGAAATACGATATCACTAATAAAAGGTAGTGTTTCGGGGTCTGGATAGGCCAAGTTTGTGGTTGTGCAACCTGTATATTTTGTGTTTGAACCAGCTGGGTTGGCGTAGTAGGTGGCAGGACCTAGTCATATAAAGTTCTGAGATACTTGTAGTAGTATTGGAGGGGGCCTCGGAAGAGGTCCTGTTCTTCGCATGAAAGGGAGCGATCCATGAATGCTTGCCACTTTTTAAAGAACCTTTGATTGCTGGTTGGGTGTGAGAAGTCTGTTGTGAGTTTTTCTCTATAGAGGGTAAGTCGCAGCTCTCTTTTGAGGTGAGTGATTGTTGGGGGAGTTGCCAGAGTCCAGTTTTTGAGACTTAGTTTGCGAGCTATCATCAATGTTGTTAGTGTCCAGATGTTGGGAGAGGACCAAGTAATAAGCTGTTTGTCCCAATATCCAAAGATAAGGAGAAAGGGATCTCTCGGTAGTTTTACCATTGTGATTCCGAAGATGAATGCGAGGGTCTGCTCCCAGAAGGTCTCTATGTGGGGACAGGTCCAGAAACTGTGAGTTAATGTCGGCTTCGGTAGTTGACATAAAGGGCACAGCATTGAGTTTGTGGTGTTAGGAGATCTTGTGTAAGGGATGTAGGCACGATAAATTAGTTTGAGTTGAGATTCTCTCCATGTTTCGTTGGGGGTGATTTTTAAGATGGAGTTGTATCCTGTTAGTAGTTTGTGGAGTATATTCGGGTCAGGAAAGTCTGTATTCCATTTAGCAGCAGCTTGAGTAGCTGATGGTGGTGAGGAGGCTAGAAGAATCGGTTTATATAGGGCCGATATGGAGTAATTTCCGCTGTCTAGGGAGTCTTCCAGGAGGGAGGATTTAAAGCGAGCCGATCTCTCCCTCTCCGAGAATTGTAGATAGCTCATGCATTGGCGGTAGTAAAGTGGGAAGTTGGCAGAGAGAACTGTCCCGCTACGTCTTTGAAGGGGAGGAGGGCTCCCGTAACTGGGTTGCAGAGAGAGGAGAACTTTGTGAGGCCCCTTTTCTCCCACTCTAGATATGCCTTATGTTCCATTCCCGAGGGAAAACTGGGATTCCTTTGGATAGGGGTATGTTTTGAGATGGAGACAGGTAGTTTCAGACATTTTCTTGTTTCTCTCCAAGCAACAATTGTGTCTCTCGAGAGAAGGCTTTGTTTCAGGTCTTGACGAAGGAGGTATGGTTTGGTGTGGAGTAAAGCCTCCAGTGAGAATGGGTGAACCAGAGCTGATTCCAGATCATAAGACGTGTACTGTGAGGACTTAGATATCCAGTCTAGACCTATACGGTTTAAACACACCAAATTGTACATTCTAGTATTGGGTAAATTTGTCCCCCCCCCCCGTGCTCCTAGGGAGATGTAGTTTATGGAGGGCAATGCGGGCCCTTTTTTTCCGCCATAGGAATTTGGATAGTGCACTATGGAGTAGTTGAATATTTTTGTGTTTAAGGAGCAAAGGAATTGTTTTCATGGGGTATAAAAGTCTGGCAAAACTAATCATTTTATAAAGAAAACATCTCCCCAGGAGCGAGATGGGGATATCCATCCAGCCCTCCAATTCTTGTGTGATCTTGGAGATCAGTGGCTGAAAATTGAGAGAGTAAATAGAGGAGGGGTTTTTACCAATTTTAACACCTAGGTATGTTATATGGGATTTAGCCATGGAAAAGGGGGAGTTGGAGGCCCAATCTGACTTTCGGTGGTTGGCCAGACACAGGATTTTGCTTTTGTGGAGATTAATGCGAAGTCCAGAGTATGACCTAAACTCTTCAAAGATCTCTTTGATGACGTGTATGTCTGAGGAGGGTTTTGCGGTGAAGATAAGAACATCATCAGCGAAAAGGGCCGAGCGGATCTCGAGATCTGCAAATGGGATGCCATGGAGAGGGGCATTAAATGTTAGGTGTCTGGACAAGGGTTCCATGGCCAGGTTAAAGAGTAGAGGTGACAGGCGGCAGCCCTGCCTTGTACCTTTATATAGCCTGAATTCTTGGGAGAGAATACCTGCGACTACCAATTTTGCCGTTGGGGAGGCGTACATTTCCTTGATCATATGCATGAACGGGCCTCCAAAACCCAGTTTGTTTACCACTAGGTTGAGCCACTCGAAATTGACATTATCAAAGGCTTTTTCTGCGTCCAAGGCAATGATGGCTAGGTCCGCTTCACTGTGCGAGTTGGCATAGTCCAGGGCCATCATTACCTTGCGAATGTTCAAAGTGGCAGTCCTGCCTTTGACAAAGCCCGATTGTGCCGGATGAATTAGTGTGGGAAGAATTTTGGCCAAACGGGTGGCAATTATTTTTGATAGGATTTTAACATTGAGATTGAGTAGGGAGATGGGCCTGTAGGATCCTGGGTCCAGCAGGTCCTTCCCCTTCTCCAATAGCTTAATAATGGCTTGTTGTCCTGTGGGAAGATATGGGCCTCCCTCCCAGATGTGATGGTATACCCTGAGGAGCATTAGGCCTATTATTGTTTGTAGGGATTTATAAAATTCGCCTGTATACCCATCAGGGCCTGGTGCCTTGGCTGGTGGTAAATTTTGAATAATATCCATTAGTTCTTGGGCAGTCACCGGGGTGTTTAGCATAGTAAGTTGTGATGGGGAGATTTGGGGTAGGTCCAGGGTGTTTAAGAACTCCTTGGCTTTGGGTAAATTTATGTAATCCAGGGCGTATAGTGAAGTGTAGAAGTTGTGCATAACTTTGGCTATCTCCTGGGGTTGGGTTCTGATGTTGCCCGTGGAGTCGCGTAATGCCCGGATGTGAGTGGGTGAGCAGGGCCCTCTACAGAGTCTCAATAAAAGTTTCCCCCGCTTGTTTCCAAATTTAAAGAAAGTAGCGTCTGAACGAGCTTTTTTGGACAGTTCTAGTGTATCGGCCCAATGGTCGAATACCCGTTTGGCTGCCCTCCATGTTGCTATATTGCCAGCTGCATTACAGGCAGAGAGGGCCCATTGAGCCAACTGGAGTTTCTGGCTAGCCTCTTTAAACCTGGAAACATTGTGTTTCTTGAAAGACGTATGAAATGATTCAACCCCTAAGGTAGGTTTTGCCTGCTTACCAAAATAGGTTGGGATTTTCAAGATGGTTTACATTATCTTGGGAGTACTCTGCCCATGCTTTTGAGATGTATGTCTGGAAGTCGGCTACTTGAGCCAAGTGCGCGGGGAATCGCCTTAATTTGGGAGTCGGGTTGGGGTTAGGATCTGAAAGTGACAGCGAGACTGGGGCGTGATCGGAAATGGCTATCTCCCCTATTTTGATTTTCTCTAAGAGTGGGATACAGTGCTCTGTGCCGAAAATGTAATCAATTCTCGTGAACACTCTGTGGGGTGCAGAATAGAATGTAAATTCCCTATCCGTGGGATGCTGGAGCCTCCAGAGGTCCTGGAGGCCAAGGGATTCCACTGTTGTTGCAAGGATGGATGGTTCGGCAGGATTGGTGTCGGACAACGATTTTTTGGGGTGGGACCTGTTATCAGAATTGTGCATGGTGCAGTTGAAATCTCCAGCAATAATGTGGGGGAAGTCAGGATGTTTTAGAAGGTGCGCTATTAGGCTCGTGAAGAATTGTTTATTTGGATTGTTTGGAGCATATACGTTAGAGATCAGGAAGGTTCTGTCTCCCCCAGCTGAGCTTCACCGTGATAAATCGACCCTGTGAGTCGGTTTCCACAGATAGAACTTTGCATTAGAGATTTTTACGAATTAGAATCAGGACTCCCCCTTTACGCCCTATGGCCTCAGAACCTTCTACAGTGCCGACCCAGAATTTTTTCATTCGGTGGAAGTCAGATTGATGGAGGTGGGATTCTTGAAGAAGGGCAATGTCTGCCTGCAGCCTTTTTAGGTGTCTCAAGATTTTGGCTCGCTTTATCGGTGACCTAAGACCCTTTACATTCCACGTTACTATTCTCATAAGCGGGGGGTGTTGATTTACCAAAGGTCGAGAATGTAGTTCTAAAGGGGGTTGAGTGGATTAAGTTTATTCCCGGAGATTGGTTGACCCTCAGGATAACTCTGGGGGGGATGGTGTAGCTGCAGATTAGCAAAGGATCACAACAACAGAGTGTGCACAACCATGCTGCAGATAAATCATATGTAACATTAACACATAAGAGTAACATAAAAATACAAAACCATCGGTGGAGACTTCCCTTTTTTCCACATGTACTCACTGCATCGAGTCAGTTCCCTGGAGCTGGTGCCCTGTAAGAATAGTGGAAGGATACTCCGTGGGGTCGGGACGAGTGGGGGCTGCGTGCCCAAATTCAGTGTGGTTTAGGGGATCTGGTAGAAGGCTGAGAGGTTGGTCAGGACCTGGTGTTTTAAGCAGTACTTGTCTCCTGTACCTGCCAGCCATTCCTCCTAGAAGTGAGTGTGGTGGAGCAATGAGATGAAGTAGTTCAGGCCATGTTGTCATTTGTTTGCCCCCCTGTCCTCTTAAATCTCTTGGGGGGGGTCCTTGCGGGGACTCCTCTGATCAGTGGAGCTTGTGGCAGTGGGATCTCTGGCTGCTACGCTGGCATAGGAATCCAGACGAAGAGAGTGTAGGTGATGGTCCGCTTCTGCCGGGTCCTGAAAGGATAGTTGGTCTCCGTTTGGAGCCTTCAGGCGTAGTATGGCGGGGAACGCCAGAGTGAATTTTATATTGCATTTGAAGAGTTCTGCGCAGATTGGTTGAAACGCTTTTCTTCTTCTGGCTACATCGGCCGAGTAGTCTGCAAAGATAAGGATGCTGGTTCCTGCGCAGAGATTTCAGCTGGCAGTATTTCTGTAGAATCAACTTTTTTTCGGCATAGTTCAGATATTTTGCAATGATAGGTCTTGGAGAGTTCCGGTGGGGTTTGGGTGCGCCGAGTCGATGTGCTCGCTCTACTGTGCAAGGCCTGGCGAGACCCAGCACCTACGGGATCTTGACCCCACAGAAGTTTGCAAGAGCCGAGGAGGGAAGGGATTCTGTTACGCCTATAAACCGGAGGTTGGACCTCCTGGATCTGTTTTCCAAATCTTCTAATTTTTCCGACATCCATCTGATTTGTTTATCTTGGTCTTGGTCAGATTTGTGAGCTTGATAGGCTTCGTCTTCTAAATTAGAGATACGCTGCTCTACTTCGTTCAGTCTCTCGGCGTGTTCTTTTAGTTCCTTATGGAAGTTCCGTATGCCCGCCTGGACTGCTTGCTCGACTGAGCTGGCTATGGTGGGAGCCAATAGTGCGGCCACTGCTTTGGCTATTAGCTCTGTGTCGCAGGTGCATGAGGTGGAAGGCTGGGAGGGAGGAGCACTCACCTCCATTTCACTGTGTGCCGTTAGGCCTGAGGCTTCTGGCCTCGTGGGTAGATCCGAAGGTTCGGAGCGCGGAGGTAGATCCGGACATGCAGACGTGTCCGAACGAACGCGTCCGGGCCACGATGTGCCGTGGAGGAGCGGGAGTTGCTCTTTTCCACGAACCGGTCCATAAATGTTCTTCCGATCCTTTAGTAAGCCCGATCCTCTGTTTTGGCAAGTGTAGGAGCCCACGGGGTGGAAATAGAAGCAGATTCTTGGGCCTGCTGTGGGAGCTGAGGAGAGAGGCAGCTACTCCATGAGGCGCCGGAACCGGAAGTTGCCTGGTTCATTTTAATAAAGGTTAGCTTGTCCACGTTGGCTGTGGACAAACGGCTGCGCTTGTCTGTGATAACGCCTCCTGCCGTGCTAAACACACGTTAAGACAATACACTGGCTGCAGGGCAGGCCAGCACCCCCAAGGCATAAACGGCAAGCTCAGGCCATGTGGCCGATTTGGAGACCCAGAGGTTGAATGGGGCAGACCCATCAGTCTGTACGTGTGCACACATACTCTTGCACCATGTTGTTGAAATGCTGCCTCCTGCTAAGACGTCTATCTGCTGGTGGTGCTGTTTGTTGTGGCGGGCTGCTGACAAAGCTTTGCCACATTTCGGCCATGCTAACCCTGCCTTCTGAGGTGCTGGCGGTGGCACAGCTGCGTT
>BLSH010115312.1:6922-18209 GCA_018402905.1 Glandirana rugosa
AGGGACACAAGACCGACGACGTAAAGGGTGGGATCCGAATATGCGCCCAGTTATTCAAAAGGGTATAAAAAACCCGTTTTCATCCACCAGCCGAATACGTGCCCTTCCACCTCTTTTGTCCTTTGTTGTGGATGGGTCTTGAATGCTGCAGAGAGCAGTGCCACATAATGACTTGGTGTCAATCTCTGTAGCATTCTCCTGCTAGCATAGGAGCAAAAACTAACTCACTTGCTGGCAATCCTGATGTGTGGCCTCCATGGATGTACACCCAAGGTGTCCAAAATACCTGTTTTCACCTCTAGTCAAGTGTTTTAAAATAGTCGTGAACATACAATGCTATAGACACTTTCTAATACAGTTATAACTACCGTATATACTCGTGTATAAGTCAACCCGTGCATAAGCCGACCACCTACTTTTGCCCAAAAAATATGGGAAAACTTATTGACCCGCGTATAAGCCTAGGGTGGGAAATGCAGCAGCCAGAACACAGGGACAGGGAGCCAGAACACAGGGATTTTAGCCAGGACACAGGGATATTAGCCAGGACACAGGGATATTAGCCAGGACACAGAGACTGTAGCCAGAACACATAAGGGAGGAGTAAGGTAGTTTCACATTAAACAGAGCCGTGCTGCTTCTAAGAGCCATTCTGTGCTTGTAACTGTGACTAATCACATTGGAATGTAGAGAATGCTGAGAGAGAGAGCTGCAGCTCTTCACTGAGATCAGGAGGTGGGCAGGACTGAACAGCTAACATTAGCTTGTCCTGCCCACATCAAGCTGAAAATCTGACACCTCTCTCGGCATTCTCTACATTCCAATGTGATTAGTCACAGTTACAAGCACAGAATGGCTCTTAGAAGCAGCACAGCTCTGTTTAATTTGAAACTACTGATCACCCACAGACACTGACTCGGGTATAAGCCGAGGTGGGTCTTTTTCAGCACAAAAAATGTGCTGAAAAACTCGGCTTATACCGGAGTATATATGGTATGTAGGCACCATAACTGCTTAGATTCTGAAATTATCTTTTAACATAATGAAGAAATCTTTCTTAGTCTTTTCACAAGGTTAAACATTTCTGACTAGGCATCTATTCTTCCTGATAGTTAAGGGGGCGGGGGGGTCAGGGGTTACAGGACACAGCATGTCTGTATTTCACAGTCCATTAAGCCTGAGGAAGCAGGCTGTGCTTGAGCAGGGGGCATGTTCTGGTGGCAAACTGTGACTGGGAGGGGGTGTGCCGAGGCAGGCTGTGATCAGTCGGAGTGGTGGTGGCTGAACAAACTACCCAATACAGGCATGCTGTGTGTATGCACGGTGTCCTGTACCCCTGAATGGCCAGCCATAGGATGCAAACGGACCATGTTAACACAGATCAGCGGCTGTGTTTTTGTGTGGTCAGTTTAGAACAAGGAAGAAAGGAGTAGCAGTATAAACCAGGTACTTCAGATGGAAGAAGTACATGAAAATGATAGAGACTGATTTATAAAATACACATGTGAACACACATGAGTATAACATTTTTTAGGGTAACATACACCTTAAAGCGGAGTTCCACCCTTTTAAAAGTCAGTGGCTAATCAGACACTCACCTGTCCCACGCTCCAGCGATGCGGCCGCCCACTGCCTCGCTCCTCTCCCCCTCCTCCCTGCGGCGCCGGCATAGCAAGTTTGGGTGCCCGGCTTTGGCTTCAAAGCCGGGCATGCACTGCCCATGCACGAGCCGCGCGCTGTGAATGGCCGGTGTATCTTCTGGGACCTGTGATGTGTCCCAGAAGATCGCCGAGAGGGAGTGGGGACAGGTAAAAAAAACAGGTACCCCCCCCAAAAAAATAGGATTTTATTAAGAACTTACCGTAAAATCCTTTTCTCCGAGTTCACTGACAGACGCAGCCCTTCATTGACAAGTGGGGTTTATGCACATCCTACTAGGAGTAAACTAGGCAAATAGAAAAAAAGCAAGCTGACCCCTCCCAGGGGTCCGTCCTCACTCCAGCATATAACGCCCCAGCTCTGCATAGCATATCAGTTCGTAACAAGCCGTACAAATGCAACACAGAGGGGTGGGTGCTGCGTCTGTCAGTGAACTCAGAGAAAAGGATTTTACGGTAAGTCCTTAATAAAATCCTATTTTCTCCTACGTTCACTGACACACGCAGCCCTTCATTGACAAGTGGGGATGTCCCAAAGCAGTGTCATTCAAGAGGGGTGGGTAAACAATAACAACTGTACCCAACAGAATCCTCTCAGGAGGCGCCAGCTGCGCCTACACCGCTGCCTGTAAAATGTTACGGCCAAAAGCAGCATCCGCGGATGCGGAAACATCAACTTTGTAAAACTTAACAAAAGTGTGCACCGAGGCCCAAGTAGCCGCCTTGCACACCTGGGACACTGAAGCCTGGTGTCTGAAAGCCCAGGAAGTGCTAACTGCCCTGGTGGAATGAGCCATGACTGGAGAAGGGGGACCTTGCCCCGAACAGTATACGCATGGGTCACGGTCTGTCTGATCCAACGGGAGACAGTAACGACGAGGCCACCAACCCTTTGTGTGGGCCTTCTGTCAATGCATCAGACTTCCGAATAGAAGCTGTAGCCGCCAAATACACCCGCAAAACCCTCACGACATCCAGAGAATGCAACTCAATCTCCTTGGGATGCGACGGGTGCGGACATAATGAAGGGAGAACAATATCCTCATTAAATGTGAAAAGAGGAGACGAAGATGAAGGTCGCAGGGCCGCCTTATCCTTATGAAGGACCAAGTAGGGAGACCTACATGACAACGCCAACTCAGACACCCGCCTAGCGGATGTGATGGCCACCAAGAAGGCCACCTTTTGTGACAGCAATAGTAAGGGAATATCCCTGATCTTCTCATATGGCAGTTTCTGCAGTACAGAAAGTACCAAATGCAAATCCCACGGCGCCAACGGCGACCGCACCTGAGGAGCCACATGGCGTACACCCTGTACAAATGTACGTATCAACGAATGTGATGCTAAAGGGCGTTGAAACAGAATCACCAGAGCCGAAATCTGACCTTTGAGTGTACTCAATGCCAATTTGTTATCCAGGCCTTGCTGCAAGAAGGCCAGCACCAGGGACACAACGTAAGAGCGGGGGTTCCACCCCCCCCCCGCCTCACACCAGGCAATATAGGCCTTCCAGGTGCGATGATATATCTTGCGTGAAGTACATTTGCGCGCCTTAAACATGGTAAGGATCACGGAATCAGAGGCGCCCCTATCCCTCAACACCTGGGACTCAATAGACAAGCCGTCAAAGCCAGCGAGGGTAAAGCAGGGTGCAGGATGGGTCCCTGTGACAGCAGATCTTCGCGTACCGGAAGACGCCAGGGGACATCTGTCACCATCCACACCACGTCGGCGTACCAAGGGCGCCGAGGCCCATCTGGAGCTACCAGGATCCCCTCCGCTTCTACCCTGCGCAGTAGCAGCGGTAGAAGCTTGAGAGGAGGGAAAGCGTACAGGAGCCGGTACCGACCCCAAGGCGCTACTAACGCGTCCGTGGTGGCCTCCAACGGATCCCTTGTTCTGCACATGAAGGTCTGCACCTTGTGATTGAACCTAGACGCCAATAGGTCCATGTCTGGCGTGCACTACCTGTGTCAAATCTGACGTAACACCTCCAGATGGAGGGACCATTCCCCCTAATCCAGCGTCTGGCGACTGAGAAAGTCCGCTTGCCAAATTTCTACGCCCAGAATGTAAATGGCGGAGATTGCCAGCACGTGAAGTTCTGCCCATCGCAGAATGTGAGCTGCTTCCGCAACCGCTGCCGAGCTCCTCGTTCCACCCTGATGGTTCACGTACGCCACCGCCGTGGCGTTGTCCGACTTCCCCAACGTTAGAGCCGGGGCCCGAAGCCAACAGGTCAACGATCCTCTGGTCTGATGATCCAATCTGATCAGCTAGTCCAGGGACAACGGAGACTTGTCCCACCGAGACAGAATCGCTCACTGTAGGAGCAGCGTGTGACTCTGGGCGTAAGGTATCGCCTCGAAGGCCGAGACCATGAGCCCCAACACCCACATACAGAACCATAAGGAGGACCACTGGCATGACAGCAGGGTTCGCACCGCTGCTTGCAGTGTCAGCAACTTGGCCGGAGGTAAGAACACCTTTGCCTGCTCCTTGTCCAGAATCAAACCCAGATATTCCAGTCGACAGGACGGGGTCAATGTTGACTTCTGCAGGTTGATCAGCCAGCCGAAGTGGTGATAGCCACATTCTCCTCCAGGGCTGAAGCAGACTCCACTCACAGGAGTAAGTCGTCGAAGTATGCTACCACAGCAATGCCTCTCTGCCTCAATAGCGCCAGCACCGGGGGCCCACCAGCTTGGTGAAGACCCGAGGCCAGACCGAAGGGAATTGCCACAAATTAGTGATGTAGATCCCCCACCGCAAAGCGCAGGAAGCGCTGGTGACGGGGACAAAAGGGAACATGGAGATACGTGTCCCTGATATCCAGAGACGCCATGAAGTCCCCTTGGTGCAGGGCGGCCACGACCGAACGGACAGATTCCATCCTGAATTTGCGCGCCTTCACAAAGTGGTTTAGCGCTTTTAGGTCTAGAACTGGCCTGACCCCACCCTTTTTGGGCACCACAAAGAGGTTTGAATAGAAGCTGCGGAACCTTTCCAGCGGAGGTACCGGCACAATCACCCCTTGTTTGGAGAGCGTCTGAACAGCCCCTAGGAGAGCCACTCGACGCCCCTGAGGGAGTCTCAAGTTAAATGGGAGGAACCTGTCTGGGTGTAGAATGCTGAACTTTATCCTGTATCCGGAGGACACCACTTCCTGCACCAACCGGTCGGAAATGCGGGCAGTCCACCTGTCTGCGAACCCCAGAAGTCGGCCCCCCACCTGACTCTCGGTAACCCATCATGCGAAAGAGGACTTTTCCTCCGTCTTTTCGCTCTTGCGCTTCCAGGGCCGCTTATCGGACCCCGAGGCAGACTTGCCGGGCCTTGAGCCCTTGCCCGCTGCACAAAAAAACGCTTCTGACCCGAAGAAGCAGGGCCCTGCTTCCAGCAGAATTCCCACCGCCTAGGCTCCGGGAGAAAGGTACTCTTCCTCCCCGGTTAAATCCTTAATGATTTCATCCAATTGTGCCCCAAAGAGCCGACCACCCTGAAAGGGAAGGTCCGTGAGGCCCTTTTTAGACGCGTGGTCACCCGACCAACAGCGTAACCACAGCACCTGTCTGATAATGACTGCAAAAACAGACATCTTAGACAGCACTGGAAGCAGGTCCACAGCTGCGTCACACAGGTACCGGAGACCCTGTATCAGATGGTCCGTCCGCTGTGAAGCCTCTGGCGAACACCCACAGCTCAAGTCATTGTGCAACTCAGTCGCACACTCCGTAAGATTGCGCCACCATGTCCGACGCCAGAGCTGGTCTCATGGCTGACCCCGCCACCAAGAACAGTGCCTTGGATACCGCCTCTCTCCGCCTATCGGCCGGATCCTTAAAAGAGGGAGACCCCTCCAAGGGGATGGTCGTTGCCTTATTCAGGCGAGCCACCGGAGGGTCCACTGCAGGGGATGCCCACTTCTGCACAAAACTGTCCTGACCCTTTGCGCACAGCAAAACGTTTGGGCAATGAAAAGGAATTCTGCGGAAGCTGCCATTCCTTATAGACCAGCTGGTCAAAAAATTGATCATAAGCATATGCCCTAGGGGACCGAGATGGCTTAAAGGACCCACCAACATAGGCAGTCTCCTGCGACTTCCCGGCCTGGTCCAGCCGCAAAGTCGCACGGATATCGGTGATCAGGGAGGCCACCAGCGCCCTCTCGCGCGCTACCGAGGCCCCCTGGTCTTCCTCACCATCCGAGGGCTCCAGTTCACCATCTGAGAGCTCCACGGGGGTCCCCGTGACCACTGAGGCCCCTTCCGGTTCTGAATCCTCCCCTGGAGGGGGGGGTGAACGCTTTTTAGCCACCCCCTTAGCACGGCTCGGCACCTCCCGGGGGAAAAACTCCCCCAATATGGACTTTAATTGATCAGCCGCCATTGCGCCACCGGAACACTGCTAGGCCATGCAGCCCCACCACTGCCCCACAGAGCAACCGAGAGAATACCCAGGAGGACTGCACCCACCGCTACCAACACCCCAGGGAGAGCCAGCTATACTTGCTGTGGAAATATTGCCCTTCAAGCGCTGCGTCCCAGTAGGAGTGCTTGACTGCCTGTCAGGAGCCTTCACCGCCACTGTGCCTTCCACGCTGTCCCAGAGGAAAAGAGGAAGAAACAGCGGCAGCCACACGTTTTCTTCAGCAGGCACATCAAACATGGCCGCCGAGCGGTCACAAGAGGCCAAAGCCTGTCCACACAGGCCGCGACTACGGCAAAATGGCCGCCGATCCACCACTAGAGGCCAAAATAGCCCACAAAATGGCCGCGGCTACGGCAAAATTGCGGCGATTCGCCGCAAAATGCGGTTTTAGCGCGGGGTGCGGTGCGCGGGGGGGGGGGCTAGGGGGATGTACCTGTACCCCTGGACCCTCCACCGGCCGGCACAGTCCGCAAATCGCCAGCCCCCCTCCCCCCCCGGGGGGGGAAGAGAGGGGAGTCACTCACCAATCTGACGGGCGTAGCGGGTAACCACACAGTAGAAGACTTTCCTCCCATCAGGCGGGGAGGGATGCTGCAGGCCAAGCGACCCTGCACGCGAGCACAGCCCGGTCACTGGACACAAGTGGGGGTCATCCACTAGCCTCCCGCACGGAACGGGTACGATGCGGCGGACCCCGCCAAGGCTAAGGGTAGCTCGCATCGGTCGGCCGTGCTGGGGAAATTCCAGGATTCGAGATATCCTCTATGCCCCAGCCGGCTACTTGATAGCATTGATAGCTTGAGAAGCCAAAAGAAGAAAAAAATTGGGGAACTGCAGGTCCCAGCAGGGATCCAGGTCTAACTCCTTGCACTAGGCATACAAAACTGATATGCTATGCAGAGCTGGGGGGTTATATGCTGGAGTGAGGACGGCCCCCTGGGAGGGGTCAGCTTGCTTTTTTTCTATTTGCCTAGTCTACTCCTAGCAGGATGTACATAAACCCCACTTGTCAATGAAGGGCTGCGTCTGTCAATGAACGTAGGAGAAAATGACATGCCAAATTGTGGCATGTCAGGGGGTCACCGTCACGTAAAGCGGAAGCTCCACTTTTGGGCGGAACTCCGCTTTAAGAATCAGAGTACACTTGGTCTCCATTTTGCCATAATACAAGCAAAGCAGATTTAGTGTGACTTACTAGTCAAAGTACAAGTTTGCTTTATTTCATGTTTTCCCTTCTACAAAATCATGTAAATAAAAGTATAAAAAAAAAAAAAAAAAAGGAAGAAGAGGACTTACTCACGAAGACTTTTCTCATCATGATCAAGCTTCTCTCCCGCAAAGGATAGATTGTACGTTCTCCACACATATTTCCTGTTTACCAAATTATTCAGAAGGAAACAAGGCTATGAAATTGTAATAATGGCAATGACGCAATAATATAAATTGGTTACATGAATGCAAACAAGCAGCCAACATTTCTGGTCTATTTACAAGTAATGTAATTTAATGCAAACATATTCTGTCTATCTAAATCAGTTCAAACTCTCACTGCCATCTCCTTTTTTTTTCATTATTTATTGGGGTCTGGGATTAAAAAATGGTAACAAGGATCCTGGCAGTTTGGATGCAAATAGCTCAAGGCCAGGCAGACAAATCAGATTACTATTATGGAGGTAAGAAGAGATCACAGAAAGCTTCACTGCTCCATTTCATGCCCCACACCAATTAGAAAAACGCTGTGGCCCATAACGGTTTTCTTGCTTCTTATCATTGGGGAGGCAGGTGTACTAAGATCAAATTATACTCATTAACACAATATCTGCATATTTTAATACAGGTCTTAGATAAATAAAGTTATCTTCCTATTCCTATTTAGTTATATTCTTGATTGCTAAATTGTATTGAGCAGGCTCTGTGATTGCCCTTTATATTATTCTTAAAGCAATAAAGCATTTCTTGTCAAACTCAAGCATGTATTATGAGATATAACACTAGTACAACCGCAACTGCAAAAAAGTTGGGAGATTGAATAGAAATAGAAAAGATATCAAATGTTTGAACTGAGAAAATACCATTTTAAGAAACAAAAGATACATTTTATGCTTAAGGCCTCATTTACATTGCTGCTGGTAAACGGACGTTTTGAGGCATTTGGGCGTTTTTTTCAGCTGCCCCTGAACTTTCCTCTATGTTATCTTATCAGTACATTTACACAGGGTCGTTTAAGGTCCTTTCCAGGCAGTTGAGTTTAGAGGCTTTTTTTGGAACGCAAAAAAATGGGTTCAGACGCCAGTTCAGAGGCATTTGAAATGCCAAACAGTTTGTAAACGCCGCTAAACGCGCCTAAACACGGTAACTCGCGTCTAGGACCATTTCATTTACAGGCATTTCCATTTAAAAAAAATAAAAAATTCTTTAACCACTTCAGCCCCGGAAGGATTTCCCAGGTTAGGACCAGAGCACTTTTTGCGATTCGGCACTGCGTCGCTTTAGCTGACAATTGCGTGCGACGTTGTGCCCAAACAAAGTTCGCGTCCTTTTTTTTCCCACAAATAGTTTCCTTTTGGTGGTATTTTATCACCTCTGCGTCATTTCTGATCGCCGCTATAAACAAAAAAAAAAAAAAGAGCGACAATTTTCCAAAAAAAAAAAAAAAATTGGCGTTTATTGATTGGTTTGCGCAAAAGTTGCCGCGTTTACGGATGGGGAGAATTCATTTCTGGGGTTTTTATTTTTTTCTAGTAATGGCGGTGATCTGCAATTTTTAGCGGTAGTGTGATATTGGGGAGACATGTCGGACCATTTTGACACTTTTGTGAGACCATTGGCATTTATACAGCGATCAGTGCTATAAAAAACGCACTGATTACTGTGTAAATGCCATTGGCAGTGAAGGGGTTAACCTGCAGGGGGGGGGATCTAGGGGTTAACTGTGTTCCCTAGGCGTGTTATAACTGTGGGGGGGGCTGGGCTGTTATGGGCATAAGAGATCTAACTGATCCCAGTGACAGGGATCAGTAGATCTCCTATGTCCCCACTGACAGAGCGGGGAACCGCCGTGTTTACATCGGCGGTTCTCTACTCTTTGGCTCTGGCAGCTCACAGCTCATCATAGCTCGCCGGCGGACATCGGGTCCGCCCCAGCCGCGGGCACACTCCTCCGAAGTACGGCAGGCGCGTGTGCGCGCCCACCCTAGCGGCCACTCTGCAAATCGCCGTTTATTTACGGCGATTCACGGGACGCATCCACACTTCCGCCGTAAATATACGGTAGGCAGTGTGGAAGTGGTTAAAAATGCTCCTAGACGTAAACGCCGCTAAACGCTGCATGCAAAACGTGTCAAAACAGCCGTTTTAGACGTTAGCTTCTAGCTGTCAAAATAAATCGTTCAGGGGAGGCTAACATAGCGTCCTGTGTAAATGGAGTCTAAATAGATACATTTACGGATGTGGCCATAGGAGTGATTCCTTCTTATTAAGGTCAATTTGAAATTGAGTCAGCAACATGTCTCCAAAACGTTGGGACAGGACAACAAAACATAGTAGTATCAAGGAAGAGCATTTTGTAACTAAGGCCCCCTTTCACACTTGTGCGACCTGAAAGTCGCATGATTTTGCCGTGATTTTGAGCAATGACTATGTAACCTTGAGGTCTATGGACTTAAAAACGCATCAGTTGGACCAAAGTATTGCAGGGACTACTTTGAAGTCGCACAGATATGAATGGCACTCATTGGAAATCATGGGGTATGACTTGTCATGCGACTTTGCAGTCCTAAGTCGCAGGACAAGTCACACAAGTGTGAAAGGGGGCCTAAGTAGGTCATTAACATGATTGGGTATAAAAAGATCTTAGACCCCTTTCACACTGCAGCGCCCGTGCCATTAGCGCTAAAGCACCGCTCGTTTTTTACGGTGCTTTAGCTGTGCTTTTGCTAACAGGGCGTTTTTTTTCCCCTCTCAAAAAACAAGTTTATTGGCATAAAAGAACAGAGGCAAACTTATTTACAGAGTACATAGTTTAGTAGCTGCATAATACAGCCGATGGTAATAATACAATTCCATACATACAGTCAGGTCCATAAATATGGGGACATCGACAATTCAATTTTTTTGGCTCTATACACCACCACAATGGATTTGAAATGAAACAAACAAGATGTGCTTTAACTGCAGACTTCAGCTTTAATTTGAGGGTATTTACATCCATATCAGGTGAACGGTGTAGGAATTATTACAGTTTCTATATGTGCCTCCCACTTTTTAAGGGACCAAAACTAATGGGACAATTGGCTGCTCAGCCATTCCATGGCCAGGTGTGTGTTATTCCCTCATTATCCCATTTACAAGGCTCAGATAAAAGCACCAGAGTTTATTTTAAGTGTGCTATTTGCATTTGGAATCTGTTGCCGTCAACTCTCAATATGAGATCCAAAGAGCTGTCACTATCAGTGAAGCAAGCCATCATTAGGCTGAAAAAATAAAACAAACCCATCAGAGATAGCAAAAACATTAGGCGTGGCCAAATCAACTGTTTGGAACATCCTTAAAAAGAAAGAAAGGCACCGGTGAGCTCAGCAACATCAAAAGACCCGGAAGACCACGGAAAACAACTGTGGTGGATGACAGAAGAATTCTTTCCCTGGTGAAGAAAACACCCTTCACAAAACCTGGCTAGATCAAGAACACTCTCCAGGAGGTAGGTGTATGTGTGTCTAAGTCAACAATCAAGAGAAGACTTCACCAGAGTGAATACAGAGGGTTCACCACAAGATGTAAGCCATTGGTGAGCCTCAAAAACAGGAAGGCCAGATTAGAGTTTGCCAAACAACATCTAAAAAAGCCTTCACAGTTCTGGAACAACATCCTATGGACAGATGAGACCAAGATCAACTTTTACCAGAGTGATGGGAAGAGAAGAGTATGGAGAAGGAAAGGAACTGCTCGTGATCCAAAGCATACCACCTCATCAGTGAAGCATGGTGGTGGTAGTGTCATGGCGTGGGCATATATGGCTGCCAATGGAACTAGTTCTCTTGTATTTATTGATAATGTGACTGCTGACAAAAGCAGCAGGATGAATTCTGAAGTGTTTCGGGCAATATTATCTGCTCATATTCAGCCAAATGCTTCAGAACTCATTGGACGGCGCTTCACAGTGCAGATGGACAATGACCCGAAGCATACTGCGAAAG
>BLSH010115312.1:50319-63580 GCA_018402905.1 Glandirana rugosa
GGTACAATAATCAGACAAACAGAAGTCGTTTGACAACCGAAAGGACACGTAGTAGAAATCTTCTCCGAAGGACGACCCTACTGTCTGTCTGTCTGGTTAAACTACGTCACACGCAGTATACCAGACTCGTGACTCTTCGACTGGGGGGGGGTGGGGAAGTTGTAGACGTCGTTACCACCGTCGTGAGTATGCAGATAAAGGGTTTCTGTTGGAGACTTATACTGCGACTCGTGTATGTGAGTTAAAGAAACCAGTTGGTACCAATCCAGACAAGACTCACTTTGGACAGGACAATTTGGCGACATAACAGAACCGGTGGTACGACGTCGAGTCCAAGACACTGAAACTGAGCTGCAGCATGGTGGCCAAGACAATACAGCGGTTTAACAGGACAGGTTTCACTCAGAACAGACCTAACCATGGTTGACCAAAGAAATTGAGTGTATGTGCTCAGCGTCATATTCAGAGGTTGTCTTTGGGAAATAGACGTATGAGTGCTGCCACCATTGCTGCAGATGTTGAAGGGGTGGGGGGGGGTCAGCTTCTCAGTGCTCAGACCATATGACGCACACTGCATCAAATTGGTCTGTCTGTCTGTCATCCCAGCAGGAAGCCTCTTCTAAAGATGATGCACAGGAAAGCCAACAGTTTGCTGAAGACAAACAGACTAATAACATGGATTGCTGGAACCATGACCTGTGGTCTGATGAGACCAAGATAAATTTATTTGGTTCAGATGGTGTCAGGCGTGTGTGGTGGCAACCAGGTGACGAGTACAAAGACAAGTGTGTCTTGCCTACAGTCAAGCGTGGTGGGATGCACTTGTGGGTGGGATGCACATATGCATCATGGTCTGGGGCTGCATAAGTGCTGCCGGCACTGGGAAGCTACAGTTCATTGAGGCAACCATGAATGCCAACATGTACTATGACATACTGTAGCAGAGCATGATCCCCTCCCTTCGGAGATACTGGCCCACAGAGCAGTATTCCAACATGATAACGACCCCAAACACCGCTCCAAGACAACCACTGCCTTGCTAAAGAAGCTGAGGGTAAAGGGACTGGCCAAGCAGGTCTCCAGACCTAAACCCTATTGAGCATCTGCGAGGCATCTTCAAACAGAAGGCAGAGGAGCGCAAGGTCTCTAACATCCACCAGCTCTATGATGTTGTCATGGAGGAGAGGAAGAAGACTTCAGTGGCAACCTGTGAAGCTCTGGTGAACTCCATGCCCAAGAGGGTTAAGGCAGTGCTGGAAAATAATGGTGGCCACACAAAACAGACACTTTGGGCTCAATTTGGACATTTTCACTTAGGGGTGTACTCGCCTTTGTTGCCAGCGGTTTAGACATTAATGGCTGTGTGTTGAGTTATGAGGGGACAGCAAATTTACACTGTTATACAAGCTGTACACTCACTCATTTACATTGCAGCAAAGTGTTATTTCTTCAGTGTTGTCACATGAAAAGATAGAATAAAATATTTACAAAAATGTGAGGGGTGTATTCACTTTTGTGAGATACTGTATATAGATAGATATAAGCTTGTGGGGGTCACTTTTCAGAGGAAAAGATTTAGCATGGATGTCAGTTTCTTTAACCACTTGACCACTGGGTACTTTAACCCCCTTCCTAACCAGACCAATTTTCAGCTTTCAGTGCTCTCACAATTTGAATGGCAATTACTCAGTCAGTCATACTACACTGTACCCATATTCAATTTTTGTCCTTTTTTTCACAGAAATAGAGCTTTCTTTTGGTGGTATTAAATCACCATATGGGTTTTTATTTTTTGCGCTATATAAATGGAAAAAGACCGAAAACTTTGTAAAAAAATGCATTTTGCAGATTAGTAATTTTTCTTCATACATTTTGGCCAACATTCATACTGCTACACATCTTTGGTAAAAAATATATGTATATTATTTGGTCTTTGTGAACGTTACAGAGTCTACAATCTATGGTGCCAATCACTAAAAATTGATCACACCTGATGTACTGACGGCCTATTTCATTTCTTGAGACCCCAACAAGCCAAGAAAGTACAAATACCCCCCAAATTACCCCTTTTTGGAAAGTAAACAGTCCAAAGCATTTAGTAAGAGGCATGGCAAGTTTTTTGAAGTTGTAATTTTTTCCCACAATTCTTTGCAAAATTAAGATTTTTTTTTTCCCTCCTCACAAAATTGTCATATTAACAGGTTAGTTCTCACACCCGGCATATTCATACCACACATTACAACCCAAAACACATTCTGCTACTCCTCCTGAGTATGGCGATACCCCATGTGTGAGACTTTTACACAGCCTGGCCACATACAGAGGCCCAACATGCAGGGAGCACCATCAGGCGTTCTGGGGACATTAATTACACATATCATTTCCTGACTACCTCTTGCACTTTTGAAGGCCCTGGAGCACCAGGACAATAGAAACGCCCAAAAAATTACCCCATTTTGGAAAGTAAACACCCCAACGTATATATTCTAGGAGGCATAATGAGTCTTTTGAACAGGTAATTTTTTCCCACACGTTTTTTGGAAAATGTGGAATTGAAATTTGACGGAGCGATCATGTGGTACGGATGCTCCCAGGTGCATGCCCCAAGGGGCACGTGAGAGCGCGATTCTGGGACACGTTATAGTACACCCTCCCAGAACAACTGATCCACCTTGCGGCCGTGTATTTACATTACACGGTCGGCAAGTGGTTAAAGTCTGGTGGCGTGCCAGGTTTATAAGATCAAAACAGAAACAGAAAACAAAACCTTTCCATCTGGTGCTACACTAAACAAAGAGATTCCTCTCTATACAGTGTGGGGCTGTCCCCGACACCCACACAACATAAGCACATTGCAAACCTTGTTTTTAGAGTCCAATTTAGCACACAGAGCTCTCAGCTTTCTCCCTCTGAGATCCAGGATCAAGCTCTAGTGAGATCTCTTCCTGATCATCAAATGCAGGTGGAGAGGGGTTAGAGTGGACCAGAAAGTCTGGAAACCAGCTCTGCCACAGTGGCCGGCAAAACCCGAGTTGGACTCCCGATAGTCGCCTCAAAATGATCGCATGCAAGGCGACAAGTATCATCCGTCCATTGTGGTGCCTCGCATAACATCACATATATCCCCACCCTCTGCTCAAGCCCCTGTCCATGCAGTGGGCTTGGGAAAGACCATCTGTGTTATTTTGGAGCCTTCCAACCCGGTGTTCCACTGAGAACTTAAACGACTGTAGGGTCAGGAACCACCTAGCCACCCGGTTATTTTTCTCCCGGTTGTTACACATCCATTTAAGGGGGTCATGGTCGGTGACTAGCTTGAATGACTTTCCCAGCAGGTAGTATTTTAGGGCCTCTAAGGCCCACTTGATGGCCAAACACCCCACAATGGCATAATCTTTTTCAGGTCTATTAAGCTTCCTGCTTAAGTAGACGACCAGGTGCTCCTAGCCATCTCTGATCTGGGACAGAACAGCACCTAGTCCCACCTCAGAGGCGTTGGTTTGAAAGACAAACTCCTTTGTGAAGACCAGGGTCACAAGCACCATCTGTACACAAAGGGCTTGCTTCAATTTTTGAAAGGCCTTTTCAGCTTTGGGATTTCACGTAACCATTACTGACGCTCCACCCTTTGTCAGATTGGTCAGAGGGATGGCAATGGTGACAAAGTCAGGGATGAAGCGTCGGTAATACCCTGTTATCCCCAGGAAGGCCCTAACTTGTTTCTTGTTCACCGGTTGCGGCCACTTTTGAATGGCCTCAATATTATTGGTTTGGGGCTTAATCAGACCTCGATCAATCACATACCCAAGGTATTTGGCCTCCTCGAGAACGATGGCACACTTCTTCGGGTTGGCTGTTAAACCTGCTACCCTCAGTGAATCTATTACTGCCTGCAGCCCGGGGCAGATGTGATTCTCAATTTGGGCTGTGGATGACGGCATCATCCAGACAGGCCGCTGCACAGGGCTGATGCGGCCTCAAAATCCATCATCCTCTGAAAGGATGCAGGGGCCCCATGCAGACCAAACGGCATTCGTTTGTATTGGAAGGACCCCTCGGGGGTAGAGAAGGCCATTTTTCCTTTACAGACTCCGTTAAAGGAGGGGGATCTGCCAGTATCAGTTGGGTCTAGGGGTGTTATGTACCGAGCCCCTCCCAACCTATCCACAAGTTCATCAACCTGTGGCATTGGGTATGTGTTAAACTTAGACACTTCATACAGCTTCCCAAAATCGTTACAGAACCGGAAAGTGCCATCGGGCTTTGGGACCAGTACTATAGGGCTTGACCAGGCATTGTGGGACTCCTATCAAGTCTAGCTCAAACATAGTTTTTATTTCTCTCACCACCGCCTCTCGTCTAGCCTCAGGTATTCAGTAGGGTTTTGAATTTACACGGACCCTGGGTTCCGTGATTATATCATGTTGTAGCACAGTGGTCAGTCCGGGTAGGCAAGAGAAAAAGTCTATTTTTACTGACAAATTCCTTAATTTCCTTTTGTTGCGTCAGTGACAAGGACTTGGTTATGGGGACATCCGGGGTTAGGGGTAACCTGTCCTTTTGGGGCGTGGGCACTGCCAATAAAGTCTCCCTGCCCTTCCACAGTGTTAGGAGAGTAACATAGTAAATCTGCTCCAGTTTCCTTTTCCCAGGCTGGTAAACTTTGTACAAACAACAATAGGGAGTGAAAGATAGGTTCACACACCAAAAGCGGTCACACAGGACACTGGCAGTACTATATAAACAATACACTTTATTTAAATGATCAGCACAGTATACAAATTCAAGGGACAAAAAGGTAGACCTCCCCCATTAAAAAAGACAACATTGTCTAAAACTAGGGGGAAAGCAGCTGCTCGTACACCTGTAACATTCATCCAGGCACTCAAATCTTCCCAATATATGGTCACAACAGATTGATCTTAAAGGCAAGGAGTGCAGAGTAATTCCGGATGACTTGGTGTGGATAGGTTCCGGAAGTGAACCAGCTCATAGACTTCTTCAAGCAAAAAGTACCCTGGTATTCAGGGTTACCAAAAATGCAGCGCGTGGGAGGGGAGAGATGGGACCTATGATGGTGGGTGCATGGCTGAGCACAGTAAGAGGCTTAGTAGCATTGGATGATGGTAAGGGGAACAGATAAACTTGTTGACATCCCTTCTCAAACAGCGTGGTAAGATGGGCAAACACGGTGTCTCTAAAGCAACTGATGGTGGCCGAAGTCTCTCACCCTTCTTGCTGAGTGTCTGTTCGCCGCTAGTCCACTCCTGTTAATACTAACTGCACCATTGAAGTCCATGAATATCCGTGTAACTCACTGTGCTGCTCCTCCGCCTTATAGGTAACAAGGATGAAAGGTCCCCTTTCTCCACAATGAAATCGTGGTAACTTCCGCCCATCCCGCTGCGTCTCCTCCTACGTCACGTGCGCATCAGCAGTGCGTCATCACACACGACGTAGGAGGAGACGCAGCAGGATGGGCTGCGCAAATATGGTGTGACAAAGTTTTGCAATGACCGCCATTTTATTCTCTAGGTTGTTAGAAAATAAAATATATGTTTGGGGGTTCTAAGTCTTTCAGGACAGCACCTGATAGATGGTGACTCCTCCCACTGGACTCCTCCCACTGGACCACAGGAAACACCTTCCTCCAAATCTTTAAAGGGAGGCTCCTCCCTTCCACTGATCAGTTGTAGAAGAGAACCTCCGGCCCCGGCTGGAACACAAACGTTAGGCACAGCATTTTATTGAAAAAAACAATAGGACGGGTTGCTGCTGCCATGAAAGACTCATGGAAAACAAGTTACCAGTAAGTCTAACTTGAATTTTCCCAAAGCGTCTTTCAGGACAGCACCTGAGAGGATAACAGAGACTTACCCCCTTAGGATGGGACAACAGCTTTTAGGACCTTCCTGCCAAATGCCTGATCACTTGCAGACAAAATGTCCAACCTGTAGTGCCTTACGAAGGTGCAAAAACTTGACCACGTTGCCGCCTTGCAATTTTGTTCAGGGGTGGCACCGGCTTTTTCTGCCCATGTGGTTGCAAGTGCTCTAGTGGAATGTGCATGTACACCTTCTGGCGGGGGTAATCCCGCATGAGAATATGCTTCTAGGATAGCCAATTTTAACCATCTTGCAATTGACCCCCTAAAAGCCTGACAACCTTTTTTGTTGCCAGAAAACAAAACAAATAAAGAATCGGACTTCCTGAAGCCCTTCGTTAACTCTAAATTATATAGCAAAATTCTTCTTACATCTAACTTATGAAAAAAGGACTCCTTTTCTCCTGCCAAGTTTGTGCAGAAAGTCTGGAGAAGAATGTCCTGAGAACGGTTGCTTAGCGAAGCTACCTTAGGCAGGAATTTTGGATCTGTCTTAATAATCCTATCTGGAAAAATTATTAAATATGGCTCCTTGCTTGACAGTGCATGAAGTTCACTAATCCTGCGAGCTGTAATCGCAGCCAAAAATACGGTCTTAAGTGTGAGATATTTCAAGGAAGCCTCATCCACTGGTTCAAAGGGACTCTTTGCCAAAGACTGGAGAACGGTTGTTAAGTCCCATTTTGGAAAAGACTTGATTGACACTGGTCTATTTTTTGACAGTGCTCCAAAGAACCCAACTACTAGTGGTTCCGCAGCTATTGGCCGCTCTAGGAAGACCGCTAGTGCCGCTACTTGTACATTTAGGGTACTGACTGCTAGTCCTTTCTCGGCTTCTGCTTGTAAAAACGATAGTATAGACAGGAGCTTCGTAGGTTCTTGTTTAGCTGAGGTGCACCATGAGTTGTAGACCTTCGAATATATTGTTCTAGTCACTGTCTTTCTACTTGAAAACAGGGTTGAGACTAGTCGCTCTGAGAAACCTTTGCTCCTTAGGAGCTGCTCTTCAGATACCAAGCCGTTAGGGACAGCTTGGCTGGTTCCGGGTGATTCAATGGTCCCTGACTCAATAGGTTCTGACTGATCGGTAGATACCAACATAGTTTGGTTGCCATGCTCAGAATGGTTGAGAACCATGATCTTTTTGGCCAATATGGGGCAATCAGGATGACTGGAACTCTCTCTCTTTGAATCTTAGTACCAGAAGTATTAGCTGGAATGGAGGGAGCTCATAACTGAGCTGAAAACTCCATGGTTGAGCCAGGGCATCGGTCCCCAGAGACCCGTCAAATTTGTTCATGGAAAAGAAATGCGGTACCTGCGCATTCTCCATTGAGGCGAACAGGTCGACTTCTGGTTGTCCCCACATTTTTGAGATCATCAGAAAGACCTCCGGATCCAAAGACCATTCCGCTTCCCTGATGGGATTTCTGCTTAGGAAATCTGCTACCAGAATTTTCCTTTAGGTGGACTGCCGATAAGGAGAGTAAATACCTTTTGGCACTGACCAGAATCTCCTCTGCTAACAGCTGCAGGTGTTTGCTTCTTGTCCCACCCTGCTTGTTTATATAAGCCACTGCCGTGGCGCTGTCTGTCAAAATTTGCACGATGAGCCTTGAGCTCCTGGGCAAATACTGTCAATGCTAGTGCTATCGCTTTAAGTTCTCTCCAATTTGATGACCTCATTGATTCCCTTTTTGACCAAGTCCCCTGGGTGAAAGATTCTCCTAGATGGGCCCCCATCCCCAGGAGCTGACATCTGCAGTTAGTCTCTTTTCGAGCGCAAAGGCCCATAAAAGACCCTGAGTCAGGATCAACTGGTCCTTCCACCACCACAGAGACCTCTTTACTTTGGTGGGAATACTTATCTCCATGTCCAGGGATATTTGACTGTGATCCCATGAACCTAAGAGAAACGCCTGTAGCTTCCTGAATTGAAGCTTTGCCCACTGTATGGCCAGCATAGTAAAGGCTAGGACCCCCAGTGCAGACATCACTTTCCTTATTGACATTGGATTATTGCCATGTAACATGGTCACAGTGTTCCATACCTTGTCCCTCTTTTCTGGCGGGAGATAAATCCTTTGATCCACTAAGTTGATCTGGTATCCCAGAAACTGTACTACTTGAGAAGGCTCCAGAGAGGACTTTTGGAGGTTCAGTATCCACCCCAGAGATTCCAGATGGCTTTGAGCTCTGTATAAATCGTCCTGTAGCCTTTCTTTTGAGCTTGCAAAAAAGAGAAGATAGTCTAAATAAGGAATAATTGCATTCCTTGAAGGCGAAGAGGAGCTAAGGCTTCTGCCATTACCTTGGTAAATATCCGAGGGGCGGATGACAGCCCGAACGGTAAGGCCTTGAACTGCAGATGATGAATCTGATCTTCCATTTCTACCGCTATTCTGAGGAATCTCTGGGACTGGGATGAAATGGGAACATGCAGGTATGCATCTCTCAAATCCATTGACCCCATAAAATACTCTGGGGTCAATAGATTCCTGATAGAAAAGATTGAATCCATTCTGAACTTTCTGTATTTTACGGACTTGTTCAGTGGTTTCAAGTTGAGAATTAGCCTGAATTTCCCTGACGGCTTTGTTACCAGGAAAACATGAGAGTAGAATCCCTGTTGCCTTTCTTCTGGTGGCACCTGAATTACTACGCTCTGTTGCATCATCTCTTCTATTAAGGACTTCGTAGCCAGAGCTTTTTCTGGGTCTCTTGGAGTATTCATCACCAGGAACCTTGATGGTGGGAATTCCATAAACTATCTTGTAGCCTTGGGAGGGGGTGGTCTAGATAAACTGACTTGTTGTCACCCTTGACCACTGTGGAAGGAAACTCTGAGGTCTCCCCCCACCTGAAGGCATAAGGGATTGCAGTTTTTCGGCTTGTTTAGGAGAATGGAAAATGAGTCCACCTTTATTCTCTTGTCTCTGAGCAGACCAATTCTTTGTCCTTGCCTGGGTCTTGTTGTCCTGTTCTTGAATTTTTTGAGGTCGAAAAAGCTTCTTTGGGGGTCTGCTTCCTTCTTTTAATTTGAAGGACTTTTTCCTATCCACTGTCCTGTCCAGAATAGTCTCTAATTCAGGACCGAGGAGCAGATCACCCGAGAATGGAATACCACAGAGCCTACTCTTTGAAGCCGTATGCCCCGGCCAGGTCTTCAGCCATAAAGCTCTTCTTGCAGAGTTGGCTAGGGCTGCTGATCTAGCCGACATTCTGTACTGGAAATGTAAGACCCTTTGGCTCACTAAGACCTTCATACATACGGTCATGAAGCGTCAGTTCCTTCTCCTCTGCCCCCAGGCCCAGAGTTGCCTGAATAGCCTTCAATAAACTGTACACTCCCTCCGGTGATAATTTAAATTTAGAAGGCATCACACTTGTACCCTCCCCATCCTCTGAACTATCATCAGATGGTGCTGGGGAACGATCCTCCCTAGGAGGAGGGTGAGATGGGATATCAAAAATCGTATCCTGTTGGGAAGAATCAGAGGCTGGGTCCTGATAGGTAGCAGGTTTGGTCAGTGAGTCCCGAAACGATTGAATCGTGGCATGGAGCTCCTTCTTTACTGACGCTACAAGATCCTCACAGACAGAGGCAGACTCCTCTCTAACCAAATTAGTGATGCAAGTGCTACATAGGGTTTTCTTCCAATCTTCCCCCAATTTTGTCCTGCAAGAAGGATGTCTCTTTTTCCCCGTTTCACTTTTGGCCTAAAGGATGGGAAGGGAGACAAAAGAGAGAAAATACAGGTGCCCTGCTTGAGACCCTGTCCCTGCTTTAATGGCTCACCCCAACCAGGTGCACTTAGAGGCAATAATCTCACATACCCCAGTGCCCAGACAGGCCCCAGCCACCAAGGGGGAAAAAAAAAAAAAAAAAGTAGGAAGACGGGAAATCCAGGAAAAGAATAGGGCTGGTATACACAACCGCCCCTTACCTGGGCCTTGCTGGAGCCTGTGCCTGTCCCCACTGCTGCAGATGCCACTGTCCTCTCCTCCATCGCGGGTGTGCAGAGCTCCAATAGTGGCTTCTCCACCGCTTTCGGGCTCCCATGGCATCGCTGCGCCGGACCAGAAGCAAAAATAGGCTCCAGTTCCTGCCCTCCATCCTCACCCTTGTGTCTGGACGCCAGAAATTACATCGACGCTTGACCCAGCGACCCACACCGTCACTTCCTGGCTCTGACAAAATGGCGGCGGCGCAGCTGCATGCGTCGCCGGGACATCTGTGGGCCCCAAGCACCTGAAGGGGGAAGAGGAGCCCGTGCACGTGGCCTCGGCTGCTGGTGAAACGGGAGGGCCGGCGGTCCAACAATAAAGGAGGAAAAAACAGGTAGGAGAACCCTTGCCTCTCAGGACAACCTGAGCGATCGCGGCTCCCCTCACCATGGTGTTCCCTCTAGGCCGGAGGAAACACTAAAACTGATCAGTGGAAGGGAGAAGCCTCCTTTTAAAGATTTGGAGGAAGGTGTTTCCTGTGGTCCAGTGGGAGGAGTCACCATCTCTCAGGTGCTGTCCTGAAAGACGCTTTGGGAAAAACCTGTTTTTAACTCGTAAACACCAAACCCAAAAAACAGGCTTGGAATGGAAGTAGTTAATGGTGGAGGTCTACCTTTTTATCCCTTGAATTTGTATACTGTGCTGATTATTTAAATAAAGTGTATCGTTTATATAGTACCGTCAGTGTCCTGTGAGGCAAAACGGCGTCATATCAAGGCGGCTGCCAGATCGCGCACAGTGAGTGCGCGCGCGCCGCCGGAGGCGCGCCCGCGCGCTCACTGTGTCCGGGGAGGGCCAGGGAGCGGGTGTGGCGGATTCACTCTCCATCGGCTACCCGCGATGCCGCCCCGGAGTGAAAGAACGGAGGTCCGTGTAAGTAAACACGGACCTCCTTTCTGGGGGGGGGGGGGGGGGGTTAGGACTGTGATCACAGCCTTCCTTTACTGTGTTAGGGCAGCCCCCATAAGAACCCTTAGAGCGCCCCCTGCAGGTTAACCCCTTCACTGCCAATGGCATTTACACAGTAATCAGTGCATTTTTATAGCACTGATCGCTGTATAAATGCCAATGGTCCCAAAAAAGTGTCAAAATGGCCCGACATGTCCGCCCTAATATCGCAGATCGCCGCCATTACTAGTAAAAAATAAAAACCCCAGAAATGAATTCTCATCATCCGTAAACGCAACCACTTTTGCGCAAACCAATCAATAAACGCCGATTGCGATTTTTTTTAATCACAAATATGAGGAAGAATTTAAATCGGCCAAAACCGATGAAAAAAAATGTTTTTTTATATTTTTTTTTTGGATTTGTATTTTAGCAAAAAGTAAGAAATTTGGGGTTTTTTTGCAAAATTGTCGCTCTTCTTTTGTTTATAGCGGCGATCAGAAATGACACAGCGGTGATCAAATACCACCAAAAGAAAGCTCTATTTGTGTGAAAAAAAGGACGCAAATTTAGTTTGGGTACAACGTCACACGACCGCGCAATTTTCAGTTAAAGCGACGCAGTGCCGAATCGCAAAAAGGGCTCTGGTCCTAAAGTGTGAAATTCTTCCGGGGCTGAAGTGGTTAAGGTTTAAATGCACTACTTTACACTTACTATCAGCAGGCTGGAAAATGTATGGTTGATCCAGGTTGACAATAAATCCCCTTTTTTTCTGGTAAATTTTGTACTGTACTTCCCCTAATCACAAAGGGACCCTGCCACTTTGCCAGGAATTTACTTTCGACCATGAGGACTAGCACCAGCACTCTGTCCCCTGGGTTGAAAGTTTGGGTTTTGGCACCCCAATTGTAAACCCTTCTCTGGGTCTGCTCCATATGCTCTAGTACAAGGGGCAGGACAGCTGCGATTCGATCCTGCATCAAGGAGACGTGCTCTATGACACTTCTATATGGGGTAGCCTCTCCCTCCCACATCTCCTTTGCGACATCTAGCAGCCCCCTGGGTTGTTTACCATACAAGAGTTCAAAGGGGGAATACCCCGTAGATGCCTGCGGAACCTCTTGTATGGCAAACATGGAGGTACAGCAGCAAAAATCCCAATTTTGCCCATCTTTATCCACCACCTTTCTTTAGCATACTCTTGAGGGTTTTGTTAAACCTTTCCACCAGACCGTCAGTTTGGGGGTAGTAAACAGAGGTACGGAGATGGGAGATTTTGTAAAATTTACACAATTCCCTGGTCACTCTGGACATGAACGGGGTACCCTGATCCATCAAGATTTCTTTAGGGATCCCCACACGGCTAAACACCTGGACCAGTTCCTTGGCGATGGTCTTAGCAGAGGTATTTTGCAAGGGTATGGCCTCAGGATAGCGGGTCGCATAGTCCAGTGTCACCAGGATGTGCTGGTGTCCCCAGGCAGATTTTACTACTGGTCCCATGAAATCCATGCCAATTCGCTTGAATGGCACTTCAATTATGGGAAGTAGGATAAGGGGACTACGAAAATGCGGTGATGGGGCTGTCATTTGACACCCAGGGCATGACCCACAGTATTCTTTGACATTTGCATACAACGCAGGCCATAAGAATCTCTGGGTTATCCTCTCCCTGGTTTTCTCCATACCCAGATGTCCCCCTATTAAATGACCTGATCTAGCACTATCCGACGGAAGGGTTTGGAAACCACTAGCTGTTCCATTTCGTCCTCTCCATGTTTCACCACCTGATACAACAAATCATTTTTAAGCGCCATGTAGGTAAAAGACACACCCCCTGGAGGAGAGTGACATCCTGTAGTTAATCTGAACAGAAGTCCTCTCTCCAGACCTCTTACCCGCAATGGACGCGGCTGCACCCGACCCCTGATCCAAAGATTGGCGGCAGGTGCCAACATCGCTGGACTCCTGGACAGGTAAGTGTCCCATTATTAAAATTCAACAGCTACAGTATGTGTAGCTGCTGACTTTATTTATTTTTTTAGTTCTAGGTGGACCTCTGCTTTAATTCGTGAAATTACTCCGGTCTCGAACCAAATTGGTCGTGAAACGAGGCAAATTTTCCCTTAGGGTTCAATGTAAATCTGGTTAATGCGTTCTGACTGCGTTCATGAACCTAAGCAAATTTTTGTGAACTCTTCTGTTCATGAACCAAGGTACCGCTGTACTTTATTATGTTTCAGGTCATCTTCATAAAGGGGGAAGGACCTCTTTAACCTTTTCCCTACCGCCGTATGCAGAATGCCCCTGGGGGCGCGCATGAGTGGTGTGGTGGGTCAGCCTGACCCACTGCACTACCGATCTCGGTACAGAACTTCCATCGGAAGCTCTTTACCATGTGGTTAGCCATTAGACTGGTCACGGTGTAAACAGGAAAGGGGGGGGGGATCTGTGCTGATTGCTTATCAGCTCAGCGGGGGG
>BLSH010115312.1:79475-91047 GCA_018402905.1 Glandirana rugosa
GTTCTTTTTAAAACATTACTAGTCTTCGCGTTAATACGTGGTACTTAAAAGGTTTTGCCAGCTCAGTGCAAAGCTCAGTGCTGAGTGTCTCCTGAGGCTATTTGCAAGTCAGCAATATGGTCCTCCCAGGAAACACCTTTATTACACTTTAAGTGAACCCAGCTCATGACAGTAAAATTTGGAAAATTCATGGTGCATAATTGCGCTTCTGATCATTACAAAATTTTTCTTGCACCCTCCCATATGGCGAGTTAAGTCCCATGTGTATGCTGCCATGATGCACCAGGAAAACGGAAAATTGTATACTCACCTTTCCGTAATTTTCCTTTCCTGGTGCATCTTCATGGCAGCATACAGATTCCCGCCCAAATTGGTGAGAGTCACAGAGAATGCGGTGAGCCGGGTCTGTCTTTGATTTATAGTTAACCAGTCCTATCATGTTGTGGGGGCGGAGCCACAACCCATGTGTATGCTGCCATGAAGATGCACCAGGAAAGGAAAATTACGGAAAGGTGAGTATACAATTTTCCGTTTTGTTAAAGTGATTTTTTTTTGTTTTTTTTCTTTTAAAATAACAAACATGTCATACTTACCTCCTCTTCTCGGATCCCTCTTCTGCTCTCCTGGCCCCTCCCTCTGGTGAGTGCCCCCTCAGCCAGCAGCTTGCTACAGGCAGCACCTGAGCCAATCCAGAGCTCCGTGTATCCATTCAGACATGGAGCCCCGAACTGGCCCCGCCCCCTCTCTCCCCTGATTGGCTGACTGATTTTGATTGACAGCCGTGGGAGCCAATCAGGAGGAGTGTCTGGGACAGCTAAGACACTCATGGACATCGCAGATATAAGGGACTCAGGTAAGTAATTAAGGGGGTGCTGGGGGGCTGCTACAAACAGAAGGTTTTTTTTTATATTGATGCATAGGGAAGGTGGAGGAGTGCAAGGTCTCTAACATCCACCAGCTCTGTGATGTTGTCATGGAGGAGTAGAAGAGGACTCCAGTGGCAACCTGTGAAGCTCTATGGGGAACTCCATGCCCAAGAGAGTTTAGGCAGTGCTGGAAAATAATGGTGGACACACAAAATATTGCCCCTTTGGGCCCAATTTGGACATTTTCATTTTCAATTTGTTGCCAGCGGTTTAGACATGGCTGTGTGTTGAGTTATTTTGAGGGGACAGCAAATTTACACTTATATGAGGTGTACACTCACTACTTTACATTGTAGCAAAGTGTCATTTCTTTACTGTTGTCACATGAAAAGATATAATAAAATATTTACAAAAATGTGAGGGGTGTACTCACTTTTGTGAGATACTGTATATACCAGCGTCATATCCAGAGGTTGTTTTTGGGAAATAGACATATGAGTGCTGCCATAATTGTTTCAGAGCTTGAAGGGGTGGGAGGTTAACCTGTCAGTGCTCAGACCATACGCCACACACTGCAATAAATTGGTCTGCATGGCTGTCGTCCCAGAAGGAAGCCTCTTCTAAAGATGATGCACAAGAAAGCCCGCAAACAGTTTGCTGAAGACAAACAGACTAAGGACATGGATTACTGGAACCATGTCCTGTGGCTTGATGAGACCAAGATAAACTTATTTGATTCAGATGGTGTCAATCGTGTGTGGCAGCAACCAGGTGAGGAGTACAAAGAAAAGTGTGTCTTGCTTACAGTCAAGCATGGTGGTGGGAGTGTCATGGTTTGGGGCTACATGAGTGCTTTCGGCACTGGGGAGCTACAGTTCATTGAGGGAACCATGAATGCCAACATGTACTGTGACATACTGAAGCAGAGCATGATCCCCTCCATTCGGAGGCGGGGCCGCAGGGCAGTATTCCAACATGATAACCCCAAACACCGCTCCAAGACAACCACTGCCTTGCTAAAGAAGCTGAGGGTAAAGGTGATGGACTGGCCAAGCATGTCTCCAGACCTAAACCCTATTTAGCATCTGTGGGGCATCCTCAAATGGAAGGTGGATGAGTGCAAGGTCTTTAACATCGACCAACTCCGTGATGTCATCATGGAGGAGTAGAAGAGGAAGTGGCAACCTGTGAAGCTCTGGTGAACTCCATGCCCAAGAGGGTTAAGGCAGTGCTGGAAAATAAGTGTGGCCACACAAAATATTGACACTTTGGGCCCAATTTCGACATTTTCACTTAGGGGTGTACTCACTTTTGTTGCCAAAGATTTAGCCATTAATGGCTGTGTGTCCAGTTATTTTGAGGGGGCAGCAAATTTACACTGTTATACAAGCTGTACACTCACTACTTTACATTGTAGCAAAGTGTCATTTCTTCAGTGTTGTCACATGAAAAGATATAATAAATTATCTACAAAAATGTGAGGGGTGTACTCACTTTTGTGAGATACTGTATGTATATATATATATATATATATATATATTATATATATTTTTTTTTAATACTGTCACCAGTGTCTGTATTTACTACCACCCACTCAGTGTCTCTTATCACTACAGCTGCAGTCATAGAGTCCCTGATCACTGCCACACTAGTTACAACGCCCTAAATTCCCTTGTCGCACCAGTTGGTGTCCCTGATTAACCCACAGCAGTCAGGTTGTCACCATAACAACTTGTTCACATGTACAATGTGCTCTGAAGGGCCATCCATTTGGATCACTTTTCAGAGAGCTATAGACAGATAGTGAGGAGGTATTGTATCACCTCCTCACCACTGGCTTTTAACCCCTTGGATCCCGCACAAGTAAACCCCAATCACTTGAATGGGTCATGATCAGCGGGAGTACAGGGGGTATAATTCCTGCCACAGATGTAAAGTATCACCCCCCTGGCCGCTGCCTCTGCAGTTAAAGGGGATAGCGGTTGAGGAATGGCAAGGTTCTACTGCCCTCAACCTCGTGTGAACAAGCTCTAATAGTGCAGCCATCCCGATTCTCCAATCACCGCCACACCAGCCACAATGTTACCAGGTCAGTGTAACTAGAATCAATGTTCCTGATGGCCACCTCACCAGACCAGTGCCGCAACAGTTTACCTGACAACCACCACACCAGTCCCAGTGTCACCAGACCAGAGAATGCCAGCAACAGTGTCCCTTATAACTGCCACACCAGTGCCTACGCCTGCCATCTGTACTAACCCTTATTGACCATGTTTCTGCCTGTTTGCTGACCTTGTCTCTGCATGCATCTGAAATGACCAATCTACACATCCCACTGACTTTGTTCCTGTGAGACACCATTCTCAGCCATTCCCTATGGATAACCATTCCTGGAACCACAGGAACTCATTTGTTCTTCCTCGCTTTAGCCTCCTGTACTTTCTGACTAGTGAACATGGTATTCCTGGGGGCACGTACCAGTAGGCTAGGCTTGCTTGGCTTATAGGAACTGGGATTGCTATAGATGATGCTACACTAAGCTATATTCCCTGTCCACCTGTATGGAGGTGACCATTACAGTACCTTGATTTTGATACAATTGGTCGATTTGTGTGATACACAAGATGCAGTGTCTGGTACATAATCAGTCCAAACATTGAAAAAGTCTTACACATATGGTATCACCATACTCAGAAGGAGTAGCAAAACGTGTTTTGGGGTGTAATTCTAAGTATGCCTATGCTGTGTGTGAGAAATATTTATTAAATTGACAACTGTAAAAAAGTACATTTTCATTCCCACATATTCCTAAAAGTTGTGGAAAATAAATGAAGTTTTCAAAAAACTCACCATGCCTCTTAGAGAATACCTGGGGGTGTTTGCCTCCTAAAATGTGGTTGTCAGGAAATTAGATGCATAATTCATGCTCCTAGAAAGCCTCAAGGTTCTCCTTGGATTTTGGCCCGCTTTGTGTAACTAATCTCACATATTTACTATCCCAAACTCCGGAGGAGTAGCAAAATGTGTTTTGGGATGCAAATTTGAGGTATGCTAATGCTGTCTGAGAAATATATTATTAGTTGACAACTTTGTTTAACCACTTCAGCCCCGGAAGGATTTCACACTTTAGGACCAGAGCACTTTTTGCGATTCGGCACTGCGTCGCTTTAACTGACAATTGCGCGGTCGTGCGATGTTGTACCCAAACTAAATTTGCGTCCTTTTTGTCCCACAAATACAGCTTTCTTTTGGTGGTATTTGATCCCCTCTGCGTCATTTCTGATTGCCGCTATAAACAAAAGAAGAGCAACAATTTTGCAAAAAAAAACAATTTTTCTTATTTTTTGCTAAAAAAATATAAAAAAGCATTTTTTTTCATCAGTTTTGGCCGATTTATATTCTTCCTCATATTTTTGGAAAAAAAAATCGCAATCGGCATTTATTGCTCTGTTTGTGCAAAAGTTGCCGCATTTACAAATGATGAGAATTCATTTCTGGGGTTTCAATTTTTTTTTATTTTTTACTAGTAATGGCGGCGATCTGCGATTTTTAGCGGTACTGTGATATTGCGGCGGACATGTCAGACCATTTTGACACTTTTTTGGGACCATTGGCATTTATACAGCGATCAGTGCTATAAAAATGCACTGATTACTCTGCCATTGGCAGTGAAGGGGTTAACCTGGAGGGGGTGCTCTAAGGGTTAACTGTGTTCCCTGGGCGTGTTCCAACTGTATGTGGGCTGGGCTGGCAGGGGGAGGGGTGTGATCACGGCTTCCATATACTGGAAGCCTGTGATCACCGCCCTTCCCCCTCTAACAGAACGGAGATCCGTGTTTACTTACACGGACCTCCATTCTTTCACTGCGGGGAGGCATCACGGGTAGCCGGTGGCGATCGAGTCCGCCCTACCCACTCCCTGGCCCCCCCCCCCCCCCCGAACACAATGAGTGCTCGAGCGTTCCTCCGACGGCGCACGCTCACAGTGAGAGATATCGCAGCCGGCCTAATATGACGGCGGTTTGCGATATCGAGCCACTTTGCCGTCGGCAGACACCGGTCGGCGGTCGGCAAGTTGTTAAGGATGTTCCTCCCTTTCCTCTTATGTGTCGCTATTCTAATTGCCTCCTTGTTGCCAGAGATCCTGTTCCAGCTTTCACCCCTCTGCCTTGCTCCTGCTCCCTGCTTAGTACCCAGTTTTGCTCTCCACTACCTTGCTTCCATGCATTCCCTGTACCTTTGTCAGTACATTGTATATAGTTGTACTTAGTCAGTAGATTCGTTCTTTAGTTATTTTGTCAGTGGGGTTTGGTTCTTGTTTGCTGGGGTTTGTTTTTGCTCACTGTTTGCTGTGTATGTTTATTTGTGTGTTTTCACTGTAAATAAATACCTCACTTTGCTGCATTCACATCTGAGCATTTTGTTTCAGGCAGAAAATCGCACGACTTTTACCGTGATTTTTACCGCAATTTTACCACAATTTTTACCACAATTTTGTACATGTCAAAAAGTCACCAATGTAAAATGCAGTAAAACGCCTGTAATCTGCCTAAAAAAGAAGCTCATGTACCTTTTTGAGCGACAAGCGGTTTGCTTTAGGCGACAGAACGCTCAGATGTGAACAGGGGCCATTGAAATGAATGGGATTTTCCTTTTTGGGCGTTTTGGAACTACAGAGATGAGCGTTTTATGAGCGTTTTAAGAGCTGAAAACGCTCAGGTGTGAATGGGGCCTGATACTTTATTTGTTTGGTCTCAGTTTCAATGTGTAACTATGTGTCTGGTCTCGCTGCTGATTCCTGACTTGAATTTCATTTCTTCATTTTCAATAAATTACAACTCAATATGCCTCTTACTAAATACATCGAACTGTCTAGTTTCCAAAAAAGGGGTTATTTTGGAGGTTTTTGTACTATCCTAGCATTTTAGGGCTTCGAAAAATGAGATAGGCAATCAGTACATCAGGGCTGCTCAGTTTTCAAATATACTATACAGTATATGCCATAGTTTGTAGGCTCTATAAATTTCACACAGACTAAATATTATGTACTGATTTGGGTTACTCTTATCAAGGAAATGTAGCAGAATATATTTAAGCCTAACTTTATAAGGAAAATATTCAGAAAATATACTAGAAACCTTGCAGACTTTACTGGTACCAGAGAAGAATAGTGATACACTAATTAATAAAAAAAAGTATGTTTATTACAAAAAAGTTAAAAATTGTAAAGACATAAAAACATATCATCAATACTCATATAGAATGATGCAGGTCATATATTTAGACTTGAACAATATTTCTTTGCTGATATATCAGGAGGTCGACGCATCTCACAAACATTGCTTCCTCAGGACCTCAACATTGTAACTGCAAAGGAAATTGCCTATATGTGCCAATCAGAGCCAGAAGAGAGCCAATGGTGTGATATATGACACAAAGCTGTGGTATGCCTATAGCATAGTGGGATCATGCAAGACTTGCATCAAATAGCCTCAGTAGATGGATCCCAGAAAAAGAAGAGGGGCAACAATCAAAGAGGTAATCGCGGTGTCCAAGTGTTCAAACCACCATATGCTCATATGACCTGGGTTAATAGTGCCAAATGTACCCAAATGACACCAATACATTAAGGACAATAGTCATTAATCTAGGTACATATTCACCAGACTGATGAAGATAAGCACCATCAATGGGTACACGTCAAAAAGGTATATAGCTGCTTAATGCCTGCAAACAATGTGTGCCCTTCATCTATTAAGCTAGCCATCATCAACAAACCATCCGACAGGCCTGCAGTAACCAGTGTATCACTGTCCTTCTCTGGTACCAGTAAAGTCTACAAGGTTTCTAGTTTATTTTTTGAATGTTAATTATGGATGAGGTACCAAAATAAAGCACAAACTCATTTTTATACTTCTAAGGAAAAGATTATTTATTTGCAAAATGTTATAACAGAAACTAAGTAAAGGGTGTTTTTGTTTTCAAATTTTTTGGTATTTTTTAATTTATATAGCAAAAAAATTAAAAACTTGGTGATTAAATACCACAAAAGAAAGCACAATCTGTCTCAAAAAATGAAAAACATTTAATTTGGGTACAGCGTTGCATGACTGAGTAATTGTTATTCAAAGTGTGACTATTCTAAACGCTGAAAATTGGCCTGGGCAGGAAGGGGTGAAAGTGTCCTGTATTAAAGTGGTTAAACAATTTGAACCTCTGTGCTTACGCCTGCAGGGACGTATTGACTCCCTTTAAAGCCTGGATGTCACTCTCACATAATCTTCAATACATCAGGGAAAAACATTCCAATGGTCCTCAGAAAGATATAACAATGAACACAACCATAGCGTAATCCAGTATGACCAATTTAATATACAAATAAAACCATAATACATAGCACTCACATTTGGTGGAAAGACAGTGAAGCTCTTGTGGAATAAACAAAAGTAAACAGGAAACAGCTGTAGATGCGCAGGATCGCACGTCTCGGTGTGTCGCCGACCGGTTTCGTCATACCAATGACGTTGTCTAGGGCGTGACCACCAGACGTGCGATGCTTATAAATCACAACACGAAAGGGCGGAAGCCTGAACTCCTGACAACACGAAAGGGCGGAAGTCTGAACTCCTGACCTCATACAAATAGAGAGAACGGGCAATGACACAGCTATGCCCGCACTACTCAAGTTAAAAAATTAAACATGCCAGAAATAATTCCAGCACAGGAGCCCAAATCTAAATCAAGTTAATAAAACTTAAAGCGGAGGTCCGAGGGCTAAAAAAAAAAATTAAAAGTCAGCAGCTACACATACAGTAGCTGCTGACTTTTAATATTAGGACACTTACCTGTCCTGGAGTCCAGCGATGTCGGCACCCACCACCGATCTTCGGATCGGGGGACGGGTGCAGCCGCCTCCATCGCGGGTAAGGGAACCCGGACGTGTAAGCAGTACAGCTTCACGCCGGGCACCTTACTGCGCATGCGCAAGCTCTGCCGCGCTCTGCTACTGGCCAGGCGGCAAGAAGCAGAGCGAGCAGGGAGGAGGGAGCCGGGCTGCTGACGTCAGCGGCCGCGTCTGCCGGCCAGAGCTCCCGGAAGAGTGGAAAAGGACACCTGTCTTTAGACAGGTGTCCCCCTCCCCCCCGAAAGGTGCCAAATGTGACACCTGAGGGGGGGAGGAATCGAACCAGCGGAAGGTCCACTTTAGGGTGGAACTCCGCTTTAAGAGAGAAAAAGAAAATACATTTCCGGTTATCAGAAAACCGAAGGTAGAGGTAGAGAGGTAGAGACTTCACGCCCTCCCCAGATACATATCATAATCATCTAAAGGTACAGTCTGTATTAAAAAGTACATGTATTCACAAATAGCGTGTCATGCGGATTCCTACTTACACTGTAACAAGTACATGTATTCGTAAATCAAAAAAATATATATAAAAAGTAGATAAAAAGGATCCTCATAAAATACACAAATTCAAACAAAAGAACTAGAAACATAGTAAATTAAAAGCCTCAACTATTATTAATAAATAATTTACATCCCATTCGACATTTAGGTCAAATGGGGCGTAACATTTTAAAAGGTAGATCCATCTTCCTTCCATACGTGAAATTGTTCTCCTAATATTACACCCTATCCAATTAGGATTTAATTTGTCAATAGCCGCAAATAGCGTGTCATGCGGATTCCTATGATGACACACATCATAGTGTTTAGACACACTATGGTTTGGGAAACCCCTTTTAATATTCCCCAAATGTTCATTTAAAGGCCCTAATAGTCCGGCCCACATATTGTTTACCGCACTTACACTGTAACAAGTACACATTTTTAGTGGAACATGTAATAAAGGAATTATTCATTCCTTTATTACATGTTCCACTAAAAATGTTGTGCACTTGTTACAGTGTAAGTAGGAATCCGCATGACACGCTATTTGCGAATACTTGTACTTTTTAATACAGACTGTACCTTTAGATGATTATGATATGTATCTGGGGAGGGCGTGAAGTCTCTACCTCTGACAAAATTTTTGTTGGCACGGAAATTCATAGGATTTCCGTTTGGTATATATTTTTTTAATATAGTTGCTTATTTCTCCTTGCCCACCAGAGGGCGATGATTTAATATCACTGCATGAAGTACATTTCAACACCTTCGGTTTTCTGATAACTGGAAATTTCTTTTCTTTTTCTTACTTAAGTTTTATTAATTTGATTTAGATTTGGGCTCCTGTGCTGGAATTATTTCTGGCATGTTTAGTTCTTTACTTGAGTAGTGTGGGCATAGCTGTGTCATTGCCTGTTCGCTCTATTTGTATGAGGTCAGGAGTTCAGACTTCCGCCCTTTCGTGTTGTCAGGAGTTCAGACTTCCGCCCTTTCGTGTTGTCAGGAGTTCAGACTTCCGCCCTTTCGTGTTGTCAGGAGTTCAGACTTCCGCCCTTTCGTGTTGTCAGGAGTTCAGACTTCCACCCTTTCGTGTTGTCAGGAGTTCAGACTTCCGCCCTTTCGTGTTGTCAGGAGTTCAGACTTCCGCCCTTTCTTTTTGTGATTTATAAGAGCGCAGCGCACGTCTGGTGGTCACGCCCTAGACAACGTCATTGGTATGACGAAACCGGTCGGCGACACACAGAGACGTGCGATCCTGCGCTTCTACAGCTGTTTCCTGTTTATTTTTGTTTATTCCACAAGAGCTTCACTCTCTTTCCACCAAATGTGAGTGCTATGTATTATGGTTTTATTTCTATATTAAATTGGTCATATTGGATTACGCTATGGTTGTGTCCATTGTTATATCTTTCTGAGGATTATTGGAACGTTTTTCCCTGATGTATTGAAGATTATGTGAGAGTGACATCCAGGCTTTAAAGGGAGTCAATACGTCCCTGCAGGCGTTTTGTAGCTATTCCATTAAATTGGAAGCCATATCATTCTGGTAAGCAGTTTTTTAAACTGAGGTGGTGGATTCTCACTTATATGTGGATATCCGTATGTGGACTTTCCAGCCTTCTCTACACTGGGTGTTTACCTTCTTCTTCTATTAGAGACGTTTCTGGTTTACATTGGCTGTGTATTAAATACTCAGAACTATGCCATCTATGTGTACACAAGATCACTGGATGCCAATCAACTCATGCTGATTAATATGTGCTGTTTGTATACATTGCATTTGTACTTTTTCATTTATTTGCTTAGCAGTGCTACATAAATTTAAAATCTACTTGTTTTGGGGCATTTTATCTATATACCTAAGTAGCTAGCTGCTGCATTTGTATTTTCATTTATTTTTATTTATTCTATTTGGTTTAGCGCAGATTTTTACTTATATTTTTCTGGTAATAAACAAAATGTATCAAATATGTTGTGCTTCCCCTTTAAGTGCTTTCATAAAGCCAGTGATCGCTAGTGTAACATGATAATGGGTTGCACTGTACCTATAAATCAACACGCAAGTGAACTTTATATGTTCAAACCAATAGATAAGCTAACAAATATGCAAACTGTGGAAAACATATAAATAAAGTGCCACAATAAGTGAACCGACTGAAAATAGATAAAGTCTGCAATACTAATGAATCCAGTGTGAAACGCTTGTTCAAAAACACTTTAAACTTGTGTCAACCCCAGTGCTCCACCACTAAGTTATATGCAAGCCGCTTACAAGAAGCCTATGACCCCTAATAACAGGTCATGAGTGCATGAAAAATACTGGGAACTTCATTAGGACAGAGGTGAACTTGAAACGGATCCAACAAGAGCTCATATTAACTTCAACAATGAATATATTCAGCAAGGATCATGGGAGAGAAATGAATGGACCAAAAAGTTGGATACAGTTTAAAGCCGCTGCATTTATTTATATAAATAAGGTACTCACAAACCAAAAAGCCTAACAAGCATGAAAGTCTGCTTTGGTGCATACTGCCGACCTAATGACGTCACCATGCTAAGCTCGTCGACACGTTTTGTCACAGGGGACGTCATCAGGGGTCAGAAGTAGAGTTGAGCGAACACCTGGACGTTCGGGTTCTGCTGGTCCGTCCGAACTTCGGGACAAAGTCCGGGTCCGGGTCCGGACGGAACCCGAACGATCGCACGGACAACGAACCCCATTGAAATCAATGGGGACCCGAACTTTTAGGCACAAAAATGGCTGTAGGAAAGTCCTGGAAAGCCCCAGAGGGCTGCAAAAGGATGTAAAATTGGGGTAAGGGTAGGGCAAGTGCCCTACAAAAAAATGGGGACAGGGAAATAACTTTAAATATTTTTAAAAAAATAAAAACATAAAAAATGCAAAAATGGAGGTGAATGTGGATCATCTTCAAACTGTGTCTGAAAAGTATCAATTAACGGTAGAAGCCATATAACTGTTCTAAAATCATCTTCAAACTAGGGCAAGTGCCCTACAAAAAATGGGGAGAGGGAAAATAAATTAAAATCAAATAAAAAAAAGGGGGGTGGATGTGGAGTAGGAGCCTAGAGGTTGACTAGGCCATGACCGTGGCAGTGTAGGTGGAAGTGGCGGTGGTAGAGGAGTAGGAGGAGGTAGCCAACATGTTTTTTTTTTTTTTTGTATTGAGGCCTATTCAAAAAAACATGGTAGTGTTTTATGTGGGTTTATTGCAGCTGCTGTTGTGACCTATGTATCCCAATTGGTGTCATAGGAAGATTAAAAACGTTTGTATTTGAACAGCGCATTGCTAGT